>CM061069.1:102461422-102485422 GCA_030762895.1 Sophora flavescens | reverse complement strand
CAAGAAATGAATGTTTAGATATTAGAATTTACATATATGAAAATAACCCGTGTATTTACATTCTGGTAACACATCAATTGATTTTCCAAAAGCAGCATTCTTGCCTAACAGGTTGGCACATGATGCAAGAGGATAAAAGAAAACATAAGCTTTGAGGAGGAAGAAAATATTCGGAACTGTGTTGTGGTCTAGTTTTGACATAAGATCACTTTTTAACTCTGAAACTAATTCTAGGTTTTATTAGTATGTTCTTAGCCTCAGGATGTAGCTGGTGTAATTAAATTTTATTTTTCTTTATTTTCTGCTTCATCAGTATTTTTGCGAATTTCTTTAATATTGATCAGTAGTTTCAGTTGGGCATAAATTCAAATAGTAAAGGTGGGTCCCTGTTAACTTGAAAACATGTGGAGTCTATCCTTTGAAAAATCTTTCTGGTTTCTTAATTACTGTCAGATTGCTATGAGGAAAAGTCTTAATGCTTTCCTTCAAGTAGTAATCTGTATAATGAAGAGTTTGAGAAGTCACACATCTTGTTTTATTTGCACCATGCCATGCAATTTCAGAGGTATTAACTTAGGCAACCCCAGGTAAGATTCCTGGTTTATCTTTTTCCTTCTATTTAGTTTAATATTTTTGGTGTCAATTGGTGGAAATTTGCTTTCTTGGCAACACATCACTAAAATTCTTTTGTCAAAACCCTATGCTATTCTTTCCTCAGTCTGCCTTAAAGCCCTTCAAACCTCCAACTCTAAATTTGGCAGTGATATTCACAGCACCCAAACAGTCACGAATGTGGTCCTTGATCATCAACTCATTGCTTGCCTTGAATACTATGAACCTCCAATTCATCTGATTTTCAGACCCTAACTTTCGGCCTTGAATTATTTAATTTGTTTGTCATCCTATCCCAATTTGGTTTTCACAGATAAACCACATCTACCCACATCACATGCAACAAGCTGAACATCTGATTAGGTTGTAGGCACAAAATTAACAGAAAGAAATAAGACAATTCTGCAAGATAATGACACGTATGGGCATGGTAGAAAAAACGGATATAAAGGGTGTTGCCTTATGGATCTCATAGAGTAGATCCTAGTACCACAGTTCTTCACCTAAGGGAATATTTAACTCTCAATGTTATATTACACTTTGCAAGACTCCACTGTAATATTTGACTCATGCTGTACCAGATATGTCAAATGTCAACATAACAAAATAAAATCAATGAGGAAGCATGTTAAATATTCAACTGCATGCACAGATACAATTTAATTAGACTGGTAAAAAAAATTCACTCAAGTTACCTAAAATAATGCAAGAAGATAGGATGTACTTCATACTCTACATACCATTTCAATGTACATTAAATTTTACAAAACTTACTTCTCAAGTTTTATGTAAACACTAGTGGCAGCACGATATAGATCAAAGGCCATTTGTTCTCTTTCATCCTCTTCAAGAATTGTACAAGCATCTGTATATAGCTGAATAGCTTCTTCAGGCATGGTATCCTCCAAAGCACTGCATAGGGGAAATGTTATGAGACATGTGGTGATAATAAGAGAGAGCTACATTACTCAATTCCTAATAGACTATATTACGTATCCAGATGCAATATGTACATTGATTATTGTTTTTGCATGCAGCATCTGCAGTACAACATCTTGACCAAACGAGACAAAATACGAGGGCCATCAGGATGTAGTAAATTTAGCAGACTTATAAGGTTGACTTCTAATTCTTTACTATTAGGTCAAACTACTATTTCATTTGTAGTTATCATTAACTGAAATACTAGATGTCAAATTCTTTTTTCTTATAGAAATAAATTTTATTAGAGA
Source organism: Sophora flavescens (assembly GCA_030762895.1). NCBI lineage: Eukaryota > Viridiplantae > Streptophyta > Magnoliopsida > Fabales > Fabaceae > Sophora > Sophora flavescens. The sequence goes on along the minus strand of CM061069.1, from coordinate 102,483,578 downwards.
GAAAAAAGCGGAAACATAACTATAGGGAGATTGTGGTGTTATTGATAGAAATCACTCTGAATGAGACAGAATCTCCAGGTATTCGAGAAACCTGGTCCTCTCCTCTCTTTCCTTTCCTTTCCAAAACAATTGATAATCCCCTCACTCTCTCCCTATGACTTAGTTATAAGCTACCCCATCAACTAATTAACAACTTCCTAATCATAACAGTTACTAACAACTCTTAAGTCTTATTCTGTTATTTCTATTACTCCAGTATCTAAGGCATCCCTATATAAGCAAGCACTGTACCCCAACCAATTACAGCAAATGACTCCATAAACTACATACTACAACAAATTTTAGCGTCCTTGATTTTACCAAAGAAATAATGCAACTTGATTACAATCGAGTTTCTACATACGAGACTATTCGAGCATTCACATTATAAATTTCAAAAGATGTTAATGATTAGTTGGTTACTCATAATAAAAACAAACATGTGACACAGCTTGAAAGCAAGAGGGTAAACAATCGGTTTATCGGGCTCCCTTTGCAAGAGCATCCGACGCAGCTGTGATTTCCCACACTCTATGTACAATTCAGATGCCCTTCGATAAAAGTCCCCAACTTCTTTCCAATTGTGTAGTTCCTTTGCCAGAGCAGCAGCAGATTCCATGTGCTTAGCTGCATCCCAAGGTCTGGTTTACTTGTCATGGAAAGATAAAGAGAGACGGTTGAACACGACGAATATAATAAATTGTAGAAGAACATGGTCATTTCTTTTCTTTAATAGGATAAGATGAAGAGCAAGATTATAATAAAATAGAATAAGGATACGAAGAAAGCATCTCTTGTCCTTTCGAAGCTTTCTCATATGCTGTTTTGGTTTTCTCATAGTCCTTGGCAACTCTAAACCCATTAGCTACAGCAGAATAAGAGTTAAGCAATAAGCAGATTCACTCACATGCTTCTTTTTTCTCTAAAACTTCATTTTGATAGACTTGCCACTAAATTAATTGAACAAGCAATTGAATATCTTACCAGCCTGTTCATAAAGAACGGTAGCACTTCTCCAATCTGCACTCCACCTCGTGAGACTGAGTCTTGTTCTAAAGTGAAAAAGGAAAAAAAAGGTGAATATATAATTCATGAGAAGAGAGACAACAAAACTAATATGCCCGTGCATCAAACGACTTAACCACGAGTTAATCACATTGAGAATAAGAATTAAATATCCTCATTCACTCATACCGCTTCAAAAAAGAGATGATATCAAAGTGAACTCGTCTTAGTTTCAATTGTAATTGCAAGTTGTAATTGATTGTATCACACATCATGGTTTTAAATTAAGGTCGTAGTTACATTGTGTTTACTATAACTGCAGACAATTACGGGAAAATATCAATAATAATGCGATTGTGGAGACTACCAAAATCACAGTATTATGGTTCCAATGCAATTTCAAAGCATGTCACACGTGAAGTTAAATTATTGATCAATACCAATTCCTTAGAAAGGTATCTCCAAAACCCCACGAACAGTATGATATCAATTCAACAGCAGTTGGATCCCGTCATTAGGATAATATCAACCTAAGCAAGCAACAAAATTGTAGGCTGCAAATTTTTATTTTTTGTCAAAACCCATATATCATATATTACCCTACGATCAAACACGAGAAACCCACATGAAAAATAAAAATAAAAATCACTACTTACAGCAAAACCAACAGAACCATTTGAATTGCAGGATCGAGTCACAGATTCACATTAAAAATGGGAACATCAAAATTTTGATATGCGTAATATATTAGAGAGAGAGAGAGAGAGAGGAGAAAGAGGGTGAACAGAGAACACACAGCTTATCAGCTTTGGTTATCAACTTGTTGCGTCTTGTTCAGTCTTTTCCGATTCTAGCGTTGGTGTTGAGCTTCACCAACGAACTCACAGAGCGAGCGGTTTAAAGAAACTCCGTCACAGCAAATGAAGATGCACATCTGGCTCCTCCGGTCCAGTAACGATCTACCACGTGCCACACTTTTTATTTCTCTAAATAAATAATAAAAATTGTAACTAGATTGGACTGAATTGCAATTGCAAATAACTATAAGTACTGTGATTGGACTGAATTGCAATTGCAACTAGATTGGACTAGATTGCAAATAAGTATTGAGTACTGGGATTTCGTAACGCCAGGTGTTACAATTGTGAAAATAATAATAATATTTTTTTATTAACCCCACAGTTAAGGCTAGAATCGTCAAATATGGTTGTCGCCCAAGGGACCAATCCTTCGGTCCTTCAGGCGGGCTGTTATTTTTAGTAGCCCAACAAGGAAAGGGTTTTGACTGTCCCTAACCCAAAAACTCTCAAAATTTCAAGGGTCGGGGTTGGGTTAGCACATTTATCGATCCCCCCCCTCTCTTTTGTCTTTTCCAATCGTAACGACCCTGCTCGACTTTCTCTTCCTTGCACTGCTTGACACTCACGTTCTTCCTTGCACTGCTCGACGCAGCGACGCTCGACGCTCGTTTCATGCTCGACTTCTTCTTCCTTGGTTCCTTGCTAATCGCTAGCTATGGCCCTCTTTTCTGAAATGATGATGAACCTTAGCTCCCAATTTTTGAAATGATGAACCCTAACCTCATGTCTCTCCAACACTAATTCCATGATTTCAGATCTTATCCAGGTTCATTTCGTGATTATTCAACCTCGTTTCATTGTTCTTGTGATTATTCAATGTTTATTTATTCTTTTATTTCTCCAATACGATTTCATGCTCTTATAATAGAGTTATGCTCTTATAACATTGTTGCTTGGCCAACGTCTTCAACTTATATTATTTTTGGAAAATCCTCGCGGCATCATTATGGATGCGCAACCAAGGACGAATTCATAAATCAAACTCTCAATTGTAAAATAAAAATTAGTAAAATTTAAAATTCATAAGAAGAAAACTATTTATTACTCTATTTAGAGCTTTGAGCAGAGAAAATATATATTTTTTCATATCTATTTGGGTGAAAACATGGACTTGCATCCTTTGTCCCCGAAAAGCCTTTGCCATTCGTGTCACTCCAATGAACATTTGCCACATCATTTAATGAAGAACATCTTCTAATTTATAAAGTTAACACCGTTAACCCGCCGTTCTTTATTTGTTTGAACGCATTCACTTCTATCTTTCTGCTCCCCATGAATGGCAATTTGCAGAGGTATAAGAGACGGGAGTGAAGACAAAATAGAAGGATAAAAAATGAGAAGGTCTCCATTGGATGGCTGAGATTTAACACTTGCCAAGTGTAAAAAAAACCCTCACGTACACCTACGTTTTGTTAATTTTCGGTGCCCTCTTTAAAATTTAAAAACGGCAACATATCATAATCTCATCTCATCTCATCACATCTCTGTTTCCCCGCTTCATTCCTGCTTTAAGCCATCATCATCATCATCATTTTTATTTTTTCAAATGAGGTTCATCATTTGACGCCATACTACCCATTACCTTGATGATGAGACACCATTAAAGATGGAATTGCACTGGATATGAGTTAACATATTTTTCAATTAATTAAATATTAATTTCCTTTTCCTTTTTTAATAGTTGGCGTCTACCTAGGTGTCTGAGTTTGGAATGAAAAAAAAAAGGAAGGAGAGGGAAAGAGAATGGGGTAGAGAGGGGGAAGAAGATGAAGGTGAAGAATGGAGAAAAAAAGGTTAAAAAGGAATAAGATGGTGTTTCAAGGTTGCTTCAGGAATGAGGAAATTTCCTTTGCAGATACCTTAGATGCAGGAATAACATATCCTACACTATTTTTAACAGAGTGACTGGGAATGACACAGGTTTCTTGCGACAGTGGATCTACGTCCGCCAAAACATATCCTACACTATTTTTAAACTTGTACGCAAATCTAATTTGTTATTTTTAAATTTCAACTAAAATATATTTATAAATACCAACGACACACCAATATAGTTGATAGATAATTTAATTTCTTAAATATGATGTGAGATGTTTTATTTATTTTGTTTATATGAAAAATGTTTTATTATACGATAATCTCTCCACCTCAAATAAAATTAGTCTTTAAACTATTAGTTGAAGGATATGCTTTGTGTGAAAAAAAAAAACTTTATAATCGAAATTTTTTGGTTTGCAAATACTATTATTTCAACAATTGAAAACATTTTAAAAAAAATAAACAAGAAGAGGAAGAGAAATCAGAAATTACAATACACCAAATATTGATCCACTATCATCGTTTTATTAGACTAGACGAAAATAAGGCAAAGTCTTACAAGTACACAAGAACTGTAGTAGTAAGAAACTACAAGACAAGCTAATCCCAAAGCAAACTAGCAACCAAAACCATACAACTTTTATTTTTTTGGTACAACCATACAACTTTTATACACTTGTTCTCAATATTATTATATTATTATCCTACATGTATTTCCACTGCATGCATACCATACAACCTTATGTATGTTTCAGCTAGAAGCAGAAACCTTCATGGCATGCAAATTGTCACACAATGGAAACAGGTTTACATAGGTGGAGATGGTACAGGAAGGTAAGGAGGAACGCCAGGGATGTCTACAGGAGGAAATGAAGGGAATGGGAATGGAAATTGGAATCCATCTCGCACTGGGATAGGTGAAAATTGAGGAAATGGAAATGGAAATGGATGTAAATCATCAAGTTCCATCTTTGTTGCCTTGTTATTATTATTCTTGTTTGGATCCACTTGATCACCTCCTCCGCTAGTAATTTCACTTCCAATTACTTCTTCTTTCTCATTTGGTGAAGTCTTGAGTTGCCGAGCACTACTTAGAGTAACAAGATTGTTCGTGACTACAACCAAACAAAGCAAAAGCAAGAGATTTTTCAAGGTCATTGTGTAAGATCTTTGAAAAACCATGTTAGAGAGAGACTATATATAGCTAGAGGGAAGCAAAGAAAGCTCTTGTATAAATTTTTAGAGCATGATAGGGGCAAATATATAGAGAGGGAAAGAAGAGTGTAGAAACGAATTACTGAACATACAAGAGATAATTTTTTACGTACTCTACCAAAATAATCAAAACATTACATGGACACAAATCATATTTAATTACTTTATTTAGATACTTTTTATTAGAGAATGTTTTTTTTTATTATATGGTATTTTAAAAAATTAAAAATATAATAATAATTTTTTATTTTATTATTTTTTATTGTATTTTTCCTAATTAAATGAAGTAAAAAGAATATCGATAGAATGATTGAGTAATTATACTTAATTTTCGTTAATTTAATTATATTTGATATTATTTTTATTTCTGAAATTACACCAATCTTACTTAATCATTACAAAGTTTATGTTATAATAACACATATTTTCCTTAAAGTTTTTATTGTTATTATTCTTATTATATCTTAAAAACTATATTTTAAAGTTGAGTTTGTCAAGAGCCGGACAAACAAATGTAGTTGCTCACAAGTTTGTTAGGGCAACTATGTCTAAGCCTAATCTCTATGTTTTTTATTCTATTCCCCATTATATTGCTGACTCTATTGCTATTGAAATAATATAAGGTGGCTTTTGTAAAAAAAAAAAAACTATAAGAAATATTCGTGTAATATTAGAATCAAATAAGATATCGGTGTAACTAAATCAAATTAATTCTACAAGATATAAATATATTTTTCGTCAACTAATTATATATTTGAATATCTAATAACAACCAAAAAAATTATCTAATAACTTTTTTTTAATACTGGTCAAAAAATTTAAACAACACATATTTTAAAACATAAGCAACAAACGATATCTTTAAATTTTTAGTAATTTTTATTTTGAATAAATATATTATTCTGGAAATATAACAAAAGTTTTTGCTGATCATGACGCCCGTGGAATTCAAAATAAATAATTATTTATTAAAAAAAAATTAAATATACAACTTTAATTTTTTTTAACTATATCACTTCTCATACAAAATTACTATTTTAGATTCCTCATAGCATTTGCCATAACAAAAAGGGAAATTATACTATTTGAACACTAAATTTGAAACACCATACGGTGTCTTTTTTATTTTTTGTTGTATTTTTTGGATGTGTATATACAAAGAATATAAAAAAATAAGTGAGAGATTGAGATAAACATATATTGTGTCTGAAATTGGAAGTTCAAATATCATAACTCTAACAAAAATTAGGATCTTATTAAGGAGTGCTTTTTAGGACACTGGTTAAGGAATCCACAACAAATAAGTTTTTATTGAAAAATTAAAATTTTTATTTCTTTAAATATTAAATATATCAATTTTATTGATTTCTTAACGAGGGTACTTATTATCATTCTTCAAAAATTATGGGTCTTCCTAACAACTCTCCTTAGGGTATTGAATAAGGTTTTCAATAAAAACAAGTATTTATTAAAAAAAAATATAAAGTAAAATATTCTTTCAAATATTAAATACATCATTTTTCAAAACTTTTTTTTTTTAAAAAACAATGTTAACTAATGCATTAGGATATTGGCTAAAGAATCAATATGAGGGTTGGGCTAAGGTGTACCACCCATATTTTGCACCACCCACTACACCACCCATATGTGGCAAATTTTGGACCAATCAAGTTGGCACATGGGTTTAGTCAAAATTTCAAACTTTCTAGTTGTATTTCTACTGTAGTCAAATATATGAATACAATATATTGTAGTATAGTATATGTACTCATGGTATTCGCAAATATAACCCATATTAAAATAATTTTTTTAATTAAAAAAAACTGATTATATTGCAAAATAATATTTTAATATGAATTAAAATAATATTCGTTGTCAATAATATTTTGCAATATAATCAGTTTTTTTAATCAAAAAACATTATTTTAATATGAGTTAAATTTGTAAATACAAAAAGCACATATATTATACTACAATATACTGTATTCATATAGTTTGACTACATTATAATACAACTAGAAAGTTTGAAATTTTGACCAACCTATGTGACAATTTGATTGACCCAAAATTTGTCACATGGGTGGTATAGTGGGCAAGGTTTACAAAACCGGACCGGCCATCGAACCGGTGAAGGCAGCGATCCGAGGTTCAATGGTCCAACCGAGGTTGAACCGTGGTTGAACCGGTTATAATTAAATAATATTATTTTAATTTTTAATATAATATTTGTAACAATATTAAACAAAAAAACAACTAAAATTATTAAGCACAAATTTTTTTTATTTTGAAATTAAACTAAATAAATATAAAAATATATGTTAAAATCATCTTCATAGGGAAAACCAACCCAAAATCTACAACTAGCCCACATATGTTAGAAAACAAAAGAATTGGGTTTTGGCTAGGATGACCCAAATCCTTTTATACTAATTTTTTTTTTAAGAAACCGGTTCTGGCTTCACTACCTATTATGACCGGTTTTACGGCTTTGAACCGGTTTTCCGGTTTTTCCACCGGTTCGATGCTAGGCCGGTTTTCCTCGTGAACCGAACCGCCAAGGTCCTGATTCCCATCGGACCGGCCGGTCCGGTCCTATTTTCAAAACCTTGATAGTGGGTGATGTAAAATATGGATGGTGCACCATAACCCAACCCTCAATAAGATATGTTTTCATAGAGAAGTGGTGAAATTAATACTTTCAAAACTTTATTTTTTGTTTTTCAATAAATTCTTTAATTTTCTTGATTTCTTAATCAATGTCCGGGCACCCGAGTATGCTGATTAGCAAGACCCTTTTTATTTCTTTAGCGAGTGTCCCACATATATTGCTTTACATTCTCAAAAGAGGAGTGCTAGCAACACATGTTTTAGCACTCTCTTTTCAACACATTTTCTTCTATTGATTGATATTCATGTGAGTCCCACTATTTTGGAAATATGTTTCACTAGTTCATTTGAGATCCACTTAAATTTTATAGGACCCGCATGAATTTTAACCAATAAGAGAGTGTGTGTTAGAATTTAGAAAAATGATGTTAGAAAGTGTGTTGCTATCATTTCTTTTCTCAAAAAATTGTTCTTGAAAAAATGGAAAATACTAACAAGAGCACTCACTAAGGAATCAAGAAAAATAAATTTATATAAAGAATTAATATATCCAATATTTAAATAAGTGAAATATTTAGTTTTTCAACAAAAACTTCTATTTCTTGATTCTTTAAATAGTTTTTTAAGGATATCTCTTAGCATGATACTTAAAAAGTCTTTAAAAAATCTAGTTAAGAACTCAAAGTTCAATATGTCTTGTCGAATGTTAATCCACCAAAAGCTAATGTGTTGCAAAAGCTGAAGTTTTGAGATCGCAAAAATGCCTGCATGTTAATAATGACTGTGCCAGTTATTTAAGGGAGTATTGATTAACTCCAGAAGAATAGAGTTGAAGACTGTGCCACCGCTCTACACTGCCTGTAATTTATCAAGCGAAAAGGACTGTTGAATCCTTAACGTCACTATTTAAGGAAGTAATATAAAGGGAGGTGTCTAAGGTCCACTTGCAATTAATGTGGACCATAGATGTAATAATTAAAAAACTTAATGGTCCATATCTTTTCAAATGTTTTACCTGCAATTATCATACTGCACCAAAAAAAAAAAAGGTTTTACATGCAACTTGCTTAAGTTTCTTTTAAGACAGAATAGTTTATAAGCTAGCTTATAACTAATAATTGATAAGTTAATTTATAATTTATAATTTATAATTAATAGTTAAAAAGATAGTTGGTTGAATTTGAAGTGTTCAGTAAAATTAGTGGTTGAATTGACTTATAAATATAATATGACATAAAAGGACATACTTATGATAGGTATGATAAAGTGGGATTTCATTAAATGAATGTGGATAAAAACGAGAGAAAAGTCAATAAGCTATAAGCTACTATCCATAAGCTAAATAAATTAGCTTACGAAGAAAAACTATAAGCTAATGAGATAAGCTTGTTTATCAAACACATATATTTCAGTCAAATAAACTTATAAACTATAAGCTAACCTATTGGACTTACGAAACCGAGCCTAAACATTTTTCTTTTTGCATTTGTAACTTGATCTCCACGTTAGGGAGACCCAGGACACATTATCCTTCAACCTAAGGTTAATATCTAAACTCATTAGAAAAAAAATCAAAAATGATAAAAAAAAATAAAAAATTGAACAAAATTTATATACACTGGATTTTTTTGGATCTTGTTTGTGAAAATCGATCGATTATCGAATCGGATTTTGGATCCAAATTTTAAAATCGAATCAATCCAAACCAAATCGCATATATAATATTGAATATATGTTTATTCTATTTTTTGTATTGTTAATTTTTTATTTTTTGGTTTTTTTCGTAATAATGCTTATTAGTTTGATTTGACGTAATTTTTTATTATTTCTAATGTTTATTTATTTATTCTATACATATGAAATGTTATTACATAAATGTATTAACAAGTATATACATGTTTAAGATTGTGTTCAATTTAGCTTGTAATCTTGATTCTTTAATGTAATATAAATATATAATGATGTGTCGTAAAGATCGAATCAACTGGTCCAATTCAAACCACAATTAAACGGATCTGATAGGATTTTTTTTAAGGAATCAATCCAAACCGAACTGAGTCGCATATTTTTTAAACTTTGGATCGAATGACTTTTTATCTTAAAACCAATTTGTGAACACACCAACTTCAACCTGCACATATACCAATCCAAATAGGCAGGGTCTATACACTAATTTCACCTAAAAAAGGTTGTTCAGGTAAACAATAGATAGCTGCCTTAAAAAAAAAAAAGGTAAACAATAGCTAATGACTTGATAATAAAACATATATCTTAACATGGAGAGTAGTCACTTAAGGTAAAGACTCTTTTGTGTGAAAACTGTTTTAGGTAAGATGATTATTTTAAGATTGAAAATAAATTTTAAAAAACCTTTGATTTGGTATCAAAAAGCGGTTTGACATGAATGTTGTGCCTTCGAGTTTAATCAAATGGAATCCGATAACAGGGCTTAGAAAAGGAAAAAAAAAAGGGGGTTGTAAAGATGGTTGATTATTTTCTCTTCTAGTATAGTTACTACTATTCTTTTTTTTTTTCTTTGGTCTCGTTATTGCTACTGATTAGATCCATTATTGTTATTTGAGCATATTTTGGTTTAAAATAGTGCTATTCAAAAGAGGTGGTGCTGAACATGATCGAGCTGGGGGATTGTTCAGGGCCCTAATTTTTGGGTACAAGATAATATAAAATTTTATATAATATATATAAATGTTATATAAAAATTTATAAATTTATATAATTTATACATTTTTTTGCATATTATCCTTATTATTATTGTATCAACCGAGAGAAATTTTTCTGAATTGAAATTGTTAAAATCTTATTTATGATCTACTATGTCACATTGTAGATTAAATAATCTTAATTACTTTGATTTCTATCGAAAATGATTTTTTTTTAAAATCTTGATTATCATCGGATTATTAAATATTTTGCATTAAAAAAATGTAAGGAGGACAAGCTTTCAAATGATTATGAGAAGACAATTTTCCCCGAGTTCAACCAGGGAACCCAAAATCTCAAGATCGACTTGCTCTTCAATCGTCGTTCATATGTGCATTGTGAAAGTATATCAACTTTAGAATATGAAATCATGGTCGATGGAATGTGTTGTAATCCATTGAATCTGTTTTTAAGTTTGGATGTTCCTATCCTTATGCCTGTGTGCATGCAAAGGATTATGTCTGCATGTGCTAAAGAACACGAACACTTGGAATTAGCCACTGATATATTAAACCCACTTGGAATTTCATAAGCTAAATCCTAATTACGAGTTTGCTTGTGCTGGTTGAGAGTCTTGAGATCGTGTTTTGTTCTGCACAAGCATTATGATCAAATGATTGGGCCCACCATAATTTGCATTTGTAGTACGTCTCCTTTGCAATTTTGGAATGATGATGGTTTGAACTTTGAAGCCTCTAGACTATGTTTTTGGTTATGATTTTCTCACGTGACAAATGAGTGATTTTTTTTTTGAAAAGGCAAAATGTGTATATTAATTGAAGTACTAGGGGTACCCAGAACCCATATACAATATAATTACAATATAATTACAGAACCATAAAGTAGAAAAAACAAGATGGTGTTATCACACCAGTTCGATATACTTTATAGGCTCTATACACCAATCCAAAAAAAGACTAAATTTCCTTTTGTTTTTGTATTAAACAACCTCCAAGAGCATTGTTTGATCCTTTCCAAAAAGAATACCATATCCACCTTCAAATCACCAAAAATAACTCCACTTCTCAGTTTCCAAATGGACCAAACCACTACATTCCAAAACATCATCCAGTGTTTGATGATAGCCTTTCTTGGTGCAGCTTCTCCATACATTACAAAAAAGGGAACCACATGCAAGTTAAGGGACACACTTGCTCCCAGCCAATTGAATATCAACGACCAAAGAAGAGACGAAAAGGAACAATTTACAAAAAGATGTTCTACTGTTTCCTCATGAGAATTGCATAAAACACATTTCAAATCACTATTTGGGTCTAAAACCTCCTTTGCAGCAGATTTACCCTTGTTGGGAGTCTTTCTAATAATAATTGCCAACAAAAAACTAAAACCTTGAGTAGAGCTGAGCTCTCCCAAAGGAAATTAAATCCCTTAATCCTAGGATCCAAGAAGTGCAGCGTCTGGAATTGATCTTTCAACCAAGAAATCATATGTTGTCTTGACAATATATTTTCTTGAAGAATGCAAGGTCCACAACCAGCAATCATTCCTCTGATGCAAAGTAACTGCAGTACATAACTTCTTGAACTCCCTGAGCATATTTTCCTCCCAAACAAAGAAGTCCCTTCTCCACTTGAAGTCCCACACCCAAAGGTCATCCATCCAGAAGCCAAAGTAGGCCACCGGGCTTTGTTGAAGAGAGGAAATTGTGTAAAGACGTGGGAAGGTGACTTTTGATGATTCCATTCCCAACCAAGTATGATGCAAAAACTGTAGATTCATTACCTAACCTTTTCCTTATGCCATCCACCACCCAGTCACCAACCCCTTCCACAAAGACCTATTTTACATAAGTCCTTCCACCAAACCGAACCTCTATTGAAACTACCCCACTCTCCCAAATTAAGGTTGATACCCACCTCCTCCTCATACTTAGCTTTTAGAACTAACACCCATAAAGCCCCATCTTCCACCAAAAGCCTCCACCTCCATTTTCCTAAAAGGCTCAAATTGAAAAGGGCAATATCTTTCACACCCAGACCCCCCTTCTTTTTTAGGCTTACACACTTCCGACCACTTCAACCATGCTATTTTTTTCCCACCATGACCCCTCCTCTCCCCCCAAAGGAACTTCCTCTACAAGCTAACAATAGATTTCCTAATACCACTTGGCATTTTCAGAAAAGAAAGGTAATAGATAGGAATGCTATTGAGGATAGAGTTTACAAGCACCACCCTACCCCCCCAAAGATAAATAGCCATTCTTCCAAGAACCTAACCTCTTTTCTAGAGCTTCTACTAGGGGCTGCCAAGTTGATGCTCTCCTAGGATTTGCGCCCACCGGCAACCCAAGATACTTGAAAGAAATCTTACCGACCTTACAATTGAGGAAATCACTCCGTAGTTCAAGAAGGAAGCCAAAACATTAATTCCCAAAGAATCTACTCTTGAAGAAGTTGACCATCAGACCCGAGACTAACTCAAAGCTCCTCAGTATTGTCATCATTGCCCAAAGGTTGTCGTGAGTTGCTTCACCAATCAACAATGTGTCATCTGCATACTGTAAATGAGAAATAACCACTTCCGAGTTCCCCACCTTATATCCTTTGAATCTTCCTAGTGACACTGCTTTCGATACAAGCCCTCCCAATCCTTCTGCCACTATGAGGAACATAAATGGGGCTAACGGATCCCCTTGGTTTAGACCTCTCTGTATAGATACCTCCTCAGTTGGGCTTCCATTCACCAAAATTGATAGTTGCCTACATAGACACAAGCCTGAATCCATCGAGTCCATCTTTCTGAGAATCCAAACCTTCGAAGCATATGTACCAAGAAACTCCAACTTACTGAGTCGAAGGCTTTCTCAAAGTCCACCTTAAAAACCGCACACTCCTTCCCCCTTTTCTTAGCTTCATCTAGCACCTCGTTCATTACCACAACCCCATCTACAACATGTCAATTTTTTAGAAAAGTCGATTGGTTACCACAGATTATTGAATCCATCACCTTTCCTAATCTAGATGCTAGAACCTTTGCTAAGATCTTGTACAGCCAACCTAGTAAAGAAATCGGCCTAAAATCTCCAACTACCTGAGGAATTTGAATCTTGGGCACAAGAGCCAAAAAATAGGAGGACATAACTTTCGGAATACAGGAATTGTCATGGAACTCCTTAAACATATGCAACACATCATTTTTAATTAGATTCCAACTTGATTTGACAAACACAAAGTTGAAACCATCCGGCCTCAGGCTTTTGTTCCCATCACAGCTTCTCACTGACTCTTCTATTTCTTCCAAACTAAAAGGAGCTATTAAGACTTCATTTTGATGACTACACATTTGGTTGAAAAGCAATCCATCCAGATTCGGTCTCCCATTTTCCTTTTCCTCAAATTGTTTGGAAAAAAATTCCACCACCTCTCTTTTGATCCCTACTACATCCTTGATCCAGCCACAATTACCCTACAGTGTTGTAATCTGATTAAGTGCTCTTCTTGATTTTATACAAGCGTGATAAAATTTGGAGTTTGCATCGCCCTCTCTAATCCATTTTACTCTTGCTCGCTGGTGATCTAAACTTTGTTTGTTCTTCATCAAAACCCATAGGTCTTCTATCAACTTCTTCCTAGCACCCACTTGTTGCTCTAGGGTGTATTTGCTTAGACAAAATAACATGCACTTTGCTTTAATTTTGTTTAAGCATAGGAAATGTTTGACCACTGAAAACAACTTCAATTTTCGATTCAATCTTCTCTCAGTTGTGCTATGCTCGATTCTCGCATGCATCCTGGCGTATGCATGTTTCGAACATTTATCATGTTTTTCTGACATGCTCTACTTGGCTATGCTTAAGAATCCATTTCATATATTATTCTCCTTTTCCGGGTTGGCTATTGTATTTGTATACGTAGGGTTGGTTACTTATGTGTCGTGTAGTGTAGTAGGATGAGTAGTTGAAGGCTATACTGTACATGCACCTTCATCACTTTTATCTGGTAATTGAATTCTTAGCTCTTATCCGAGGATTGAAGGTTTTCCCATATTAGCTTGTTATTTTTGTTCCTGTTTCATTCACCATTATACCAGACTTTTATAATTATCCTTCTTTTCTTTCTGATGGCTTATATGTACAGAAAACGGTATGGTAATGCTTTCTGTTATCATGTGGTTGGAGATCACCTGTCCCAAAATTGTGTCTCATTCTCCGTCTCATCCATTTAGATTTTGCCATGTCATTTAAAAATGATATATTTATAATAAAGAGTTAAATATGGTTTTAGTCCTCAAATTTGGGTGAGGTTCGGTTTTAGTCATTCATTTGGAAAACATAATTTTTAGTCCCCCAATTCCTAAAACGTACGTTTGGGGACCAAAACGTATGTTTGAGGATCAAAACCGACACCTTTTAGAAATTGGGGAACTAAAAAAGTACATTTTCCTAACGGGGGACTAAAACCGAACATTACTCATATTTGGGATTAAAAACATGTTTAACCCTATAATAATTTAATAAATAATATAATAATTTTACAAGTGACGCAATCTAAGTGGGTGAGACAGAGAATGAAATACCATTTTGGGACAGATGATCTTCATCCCTACCATACTAGGGTTTGCATCATCAGTTGTTGATTTAAGGATCACGTTAATAACATCACCTAGATGTAAACTTGGCAGCCCTGATACATTAATAAAAAACAGATTGCTGCATACTTATCATGACACATATTTTCTTGGAAGGCTATTTAATTCCAAGGCCCATGAGCATTAGGGGTTCTAATATCTCTTGAGAATTTTACATTTTCAACAATTTTAATTATAGAGACAGAGACTAATGGTTTACAATACCTTCAGTTTTCACTTAGTTCTACTCATCTTTCCTTCCATTTTGTTATGGCATAAAAATATAGGGTCAAATTACCAAATAAACCCTATGATAAGCCGAGTAGATTGAGGCCGGACCGAGACATCTTAGGCTTGCATCCGGATAGACCTCCTCGCTCACCAAGGAGCCATCCACATGGCACTTTGACCGAAAGTGGTCAAGGCCAACTAATAGGAGGGAGTCGAGCTGACCATATTTAGGCTCGGAAGGCCGAGGTGAGATAATAAGCGGGAAAGTGATGAGAATTAATGACTAAATTGTCATAATCAAGGGATCGATTTGGACAAAGGCTGCCCAGAGAGGCGCCCCCACTCCCGATATTCCCTATTTTTTAGCAAATATGACAACCATAACAAGTGTTGGAGGCAATCCAGGAAAATGATATTAGCCTAAATGGGACGAGACATTCTCTCCCCAAGGGTTATTGACCTTAATTACCCCATTAATAAACAAGGCCTATATAAAGAGGGATCCTTCCTAGAAGAAAGGGGACAATAGTCATATACTCAAACACTCACTCAAATTGGGTGAATCCCTAATCAGAACTATGTTTAGCCTTGATTCCCATACGGGATAAGTAGGAGCATAATGACCAATTCACAAGCTATATCCAGAAATATTCCTCAACTGAGGTTCTGTAAAATGATCTCGGGAGTGAGGTTTTTGTGACGGAACATTCGGCACCCACCGTGGGGCCGCGGTAAAACTCTTCCCCGACCACACATATCACCTACCACCGAATTACTAACTCCCCAAGTCGTTTTTCTTTGGGTGAACCACCATAATTACCGACGTTACAACTTGCTTGAAGGGGAGAATGGGATTTGTTTTACACACCCAGGAAAGTTACTAGGTTTTTGGTATTTCTTATCTTCTCCTTATTAAAATATAACTATTATTGTTTAATGAGCTTGAAATACAGTGTGACTCATTGCACATACTCATCATTGAAAGTCTATGTGCTGAAACTAATGTTCTTTTAAGGTAATGAAAAATTGTTTCCTTTGAAAAAGGGATCTACTAAAATATTGGGCCAACTTTATCAGTGTCCATTTTATTCTTAAGTATACAAGTTCTCGACTAAGAAAAGTCCCAGGCTTACCACTCTGGTGGAGAAACCTTTACAATGTTATACGCGGGATCGGTGGATTATGGATTCTGAGTCGCCTTCGCTATACAGGTTTTTATTGTCTTGTTTTTTGGTAACTATTAACGTGCTATTTTTATTAAAAGCACACTTAAACACAATTACTCTTGGTTGCACCGTTTCTCTTGATTCGAAAAGGTCTAAATTAAATGATTTTGGTCTTAGAGAAATATTAAAGAGGATCATTGATTCAAAAAGGTACAAAACGGTTTTCAAAAGTAAAAATAAAAGATATAGTGATCATGAAATTTCATAATATTTGATAAATATTATGATTGTCGCTCACCTGAATTGGCACAAATGGGTGATAAATATTTGAATTACTGCTAGCATAAATTACCATAAATAGGTAATTGCCACGCACATAAATTATCATAAATATTTTTGTCATATTTAATGAATATTGTGATTGTTGCTAGCATGAATTACCATAAATAGGTGATAAATATTGCAATTACTACTCATGAATTTTCATAAATATCTTTATTCAAATATTGAAATGCCAACTTTTGATTTTACTCTTCAATAGTTATTACTTCAGTTGATTGTCTTTGGTTTGGAAAAAAACCATTCATTCACCTTTTATGTGCTCTAATGAGAGCTAAATTCTCATGTGCCGTGATGTGGTAATGACTTTGCCATTTAAAGCTTCAATCCTATACGAAAAAGCTGAAACTCTTGTGAATGATATTTAATTCATAGCAGGAAAGCAATAGCTGATGTCTAATTCTTGGTTTCAATATTACCATTGATCAACATGCGATGTTGCTTATTATAACATCTTAGTCCTCATACTAATTTTCTATGCGTAAACTATTAAGAAAGTCAATTATTATTATATCTTAGAAAGATGTCAAGTCAAAAATGAGTTGTAAAATTTGACTAATGATGACACCATCTTTACAACTAATAGCCACCCAAAGCTTACTTAGTTGATAAGTCTCTTAATATCTTAATTACTAAGTTTACTTAGTTCCTAAGTTTCTTCTTATTTTATTATATTTGTAAGCCTATATAAGGCATACATGATGTATGTTTGTTGTGTGTTTTAATGAATTGAATCCAATTCAAATTCTCCCTTCCCTTCCCTTCCCTGGTGCGTGTGTGTGTGATAGAAAGTTAGCTCCTTGTTGCCTTTTTTCTCTCAACATTTGGTATCAAGAGCCATATACGGTCTAGGACCAGGTGAGGTGCTGGAGAGTTGAGGTGCTGCCCAAGAAAGTCTAATAGTCAGGGACTATTAATGGAGGTACCAAATCGGAGGTTCCATTAGTGGAGACTCTGCTCGTGCACTGGCCGTGGATCAGAAAGCTTGTTGGTCCGGGACCAAACTTTCCTATTACTAAGGAAGTTATAACAAGTTATCACGATGGCAGATTTTATCTCTGTTGGCTGCATCAAGAAACTCAACAATCAAAACTAGAACACATGGAAGACTTGCATAGAATCGTATTTGCAAGGTCAAGATTTATGGGAAGTTGTCAACGGAAGTGAGACCACACCAACAGCAGATGCAGAATCTTTGAGAAAGTGGCGCATCAAAACTAGAAAAGCAACGTTCGTGATAAAGACGACCATTGAGGAGGAGATGGTGGAACACATTCGGCATACAACAACTCCAAAGGAGGCTTGGAATGTTTTTGTCTCACGATCTTCTAAGAAGAATGACTTGAGACTACAACTTTTGGAAAATGAACTGATGTCTCTCACACAACGTGATTTGACGATAAATCAGTATTTTACAAAAGTAAAGTCTTTATGTCGGGAGATCTATGAATTAGATGCTGCTTCAAATATCAATGATGATCGGAAAAGAAGAATTATTATTCATGGCTTAAAGCATGAATATAGAAGTTTCATCACAAAGAATCCAAGGATGGCTAGTTCAACCATCACTAGAAGAGTTAGAAAATCGTCTAGCTAACCAGGAGACTCTTGTAACGCACGTAGCTGGTGTTTCGTTGAAGAATGAAGAAGAAGCACTTTTCAAAGAACAAAAGGCAAAACATATCGAGAAATCAACATGCGGATAAGTATGGCAACTCAAAGAAAGGCCAAAACAAGCAACCAAGTAGGGGGAGCAGATAAGAATCAAAGCTTCAATGAGCAAATCCCATAATTTCGAATGTTATAATTGTGGAAAGAAGGGTCATTTTACTCGTGATCATGTCGATTTAAAAGGCGGACAGCTGAAGGCAACACATCTACATCAAGCAATGAAAAGAATAGTGAATATGAATGGTGTGACACCCTGCTACCCCGCATGTTATAAAGCAATTTAAAGATAAGGATATAAAAGAAAACATGCATTTACTGGATTAAATAAAACATTTGTCCATGGGTAGAAAGGTCCCACATGAACGAGTTCTCAAAACGCGGAAAATAAAACAAGTTTAAAACAAATAAACCAGAAGATATACAACGTATAGCATAAACATAACCCAACCCCGATATCACAACAGAGCTGGTATAACCGTTCCGGAAAATATCCTCAGATACAACTGAACAACTAACTAACAAGAAAGGCCCTAACTATGAGTGGTGGCTCCTCAGAGTCACTCCTCTCCTGACTGCTCGCCATTCTCTGCAAGGTGCCAATGAGGCTAAACAAATAAACAAAGAACGGGGAGTAAGAATCATGTAAACATATACAACATGGAGATAGGAAGCAAGGTAAAACATACAGCATAGCATCATCATAACATACATCAACATAGTTATATATATATATATATCAACATCCAATCAACATCATATTAACCAAGTATGCTATGTAGTGAAATGCAACACTACTCCACTACTCCAACATGCATGTGGATCCACACTAACTCAGGATGAACGACTTAGAAGTTAAATATCCACATTGAGAATCTACTCAACGCCGGAGAATCTACTCCTTAGATAGCAAACACATCAAACCAATGAATGCCTCTTCACGGGGGCGCATGGTTACCAAAGCTTGGGTAACCTACCGTGGATGGCCAGATCGCCGTACTCAAGGAAGACCTCCCCTATGTCGAATATCCACCAACAACAACATCTCCAATGATGCATGCAAAGATACAACAAACAATCGGACGACCGCCACCTCCTTTGCTTCGACGGGATCAACCAAGACCGCAACGGAATCGACCGCAGCGGAATCTACCGCAACACTCAAACCTTTAGCGGAATCAACCGCAACACCTTAAACCCAACCGGTCAAGGTCCCTTTGGAGCAAACTCTCGGTCACCAAGGTACAACATCAACAGCACCTTAGACCCAAATCATGGGGGTCAAGGTTCCTTGGCCAAAAGCACCTAGGTACAACTCATCAACGTCGCGGTAACTCCAACGGTTACACGACTTAACCATCTTAATTAGTCCTTAATTAAGTGATCTAACCTTCATCATTGATTAACTATGTCATCATCATCGTTGGGGAGATTGGGGTTAAAAACCCCCGTTTAAGTCCTTAATTTCAAATTATGTCCAGAGGGGTGAGCACAGTCATGCTTAACCCCAAAGACGGCGTCTGCCACTTAAGTGGAGCACGATCGTGCTTCCTTTTGGGCACGGCCGTGCTCAGCTACACGGCGTGCTCCTCTCGCTGCACTACGGCCGTGCTGAATGAGCGGCCATTTTCCAGAATTCAAACCGGAGCACGGGCGTGCTCCCTGCCCACAACGGGCCGTGCTCAACACAAGACAATACTGTTCTGGGCAGAGTTCAACATCAATTTTAGCCGATTAAATTC
The DNA here is from genome assembly GCA_030762895.1 of Sophora flavescens. Lineage (NCBI taxonomy): Eukaryota > Viridiplantae > Streptophyta > Magnoliopsida > Fabales > Fabaceae > Sophora > Sophora flavescens. Next base: position 102,463,580 of record CM061069.1, on the reverse strand, counting down.
AGGGATTAATTCTATTAATACTAAGCTAGTTAACAACATATTCAAAGACTAAATGTTATTATCAACATAGTAACAACACTATCATCACAATCATGGTATCAACCATTCAACCAACAACATTATGCCAATAGCAACCATCAACATATCATCATGTTCATATAACCAACATAAACATCAAGAACGTAGTATGAACATAGGCATATAAACAACATATTAACAACCAAGATCATGTTATCATAATCAAACAAACCATCATAATAATCATATACACATACACAATAAGCCGGAGACATGGGAACCCCTTTACCTTACACTACCCCCAATGCCTATGATATACACTACCTTCTCCCCATAACTGGATTGAAGTTCGCTCCAACTTAAGCTCCTAACAGCAAATTGCCCTCGGTTCCCAAAGCGGCTCAACACAAACTCAACCTTAGCCAAACCAAACACAAACCCATTAGTTTCCTATTCAAAAATTATGAAAGGAAACCACAAGGGAAGGGAACCTTACCTCTAAACTGAAACATATCAAACAAGCTTCCCAACCGGCTTCCAAAACTCCACTATAGCATTGGATGAAGAGGAAATAGGGAAGGAGGCACACTAGGTCGCAACAGTGGGCTCAGTAACCAAAAAATAGGGTTTCACGTTAACCCCGCTTTTATGCCAAACTTATATAGGCTGGACCTTAGCACGGTCGTTCTCCCCGCTGAGCACGGCGGTCGTCGGACTTAGCGTTAGCGAAACGCGGTCCACATATTGAGCATGGGCGTGCTCAACTTAAAAACTGAAACACGCTTCAGCCTTCTAAGACAGGCGTCTTGGCTAATGAGCACGGACGTGCTCATGCACTGAAAATGGACTTTTAAGCCAAAAATCTCACTAAGCCCTTAGCCAACTATTTTAACTTAAAAAAATTATCTTAAAGAACCAAACAAGTTTATAAAAGTACTTAACGAAAAAGCGGGGTGTTAGAATTCCACCCCGCTTATAAACATTTCGTCCTCGAAATTTCTACGTATCTCAAACGAAAAGGTGCGGGTACGCTTCCATCATCTTGTTTTCCAGCCTCCCGTGTAACGCTTTCCTCGCCTCTACTCCAAACCACTTTGACCAAAGGAATCTCCTTGCCTCTTAGCCGCTTCACCCTCCTATCCTCAACTCGGGCGGGTAACACCTCAAACGCCAAGTTCTCTTTCAACTCGTATGGCGTCGGGTACTATCACGTGACTAGGGTCATGTGTTGGGAATTTGCGTATAAAACAAAATAAAACGCAACGGAAAAATTCCCATCGAAGGATCCTTGCGAATGGTCATGATTCATGATTAGAAGGTTTACCTTTTGAAGCGATGGCTGTTGGTTGAAATTCGCCTATCACGTAACACCGCATTTAATGGTGTCTCTAGAGGTATCCACACGAGCGGATTCCGTGAGCGCCCAACGCCACGAACCGAGCGCCTCTGTCTCACAAAGGCTAGCTACAAAACCGAGACTTTGCTGTTCACACTTACTCTCTTTTGTGCGGCTAGGTTATCAACCGTGTTTGCACAACAACTTAAGTGTTCTACTTATAGTAGCGCCTCCTTAAGTGAGTTAGTGAGCAACACTTGACCTAAGCCCATGTACTATGCGCTAGGCCCAATAGGAAAGTCCAACTCTCCTTTTAATGCTTCATTTAATCCGCTCTTATGTGTGTGACCCTATAGGTTCCCAAAACGTTAGTAGTAACATTAAATCCCATTTAATATTACAAACAGTGAGCGGTATCTAGCAATACATCACTGCTACCTAAGTAGTGAGAAAGTCAGTGATTTGACGAAACCTTTCTGTGACAAATATTCATGTGCATTATTATCCCTTTGTCCATATATCTATATTGAACACAAGTCATAGAATGTGTCACCCTTGTATAGTTCAATATCATGTTCCCTGATACCCGAGTAGACTTAACAACAAATGAGGTCAATATCTCATATTGACTCATTTCAGCATGGCCAATGATTTTACAGTCTCACTCTATCAGGGGGCCCACAGATATTACTCCTGTCATGTAGGAGGGACAAATCCCATCTAGGTCACTCACATCCCTCTGCATGGCTCGTGGTATGCCCAATGACCGTCTTTATAATCATCCTATTACAGATGACGTTTGAC
>CM061069.1:102195922-102460922 GCA_030762895.1 Sophora flavescens | reverse complement strand
ATAGAACACCTTCACTTGTATCTCATCATTATAAGCATTCTCACAAATTAAAGTCATAACAACAATCCACAAAAGAAATTGAAGTAATGTTTTATACCACCCATACGTGGATATAATAGTCTCTTATAAACCCTACACCAAATTTCTCATATTATTCACATAACGGAGGAATTTTATAAATAAAATAAAGAAAGGAGAAGTAGTAGCGACATCCATATATTAATTCTCACCTTAGCCCAAGATGATAATTTCACAAGAAAAAGAAATAGTTTCACCCACTGTTGATAAGAAGATCTAACTTAAAAGAAATGTGATAACGAAATGGAGAATAAGATTTAATAAACTTGCAATTAAATTGTACAGACATTGTGCAAAAACAACTATTAAAATATATACCGCAGTAGTACTAAGAAATCAGTTCCATCTTTATCTTTGAGTAGGAACATGCAAATAAGAAATAACATTTTTCACTTTTTGAAAAAATTATAAGTTTGTTAGGATTAGGCATGCCATTGGTATATATGGAAAACAAATCCTAGGGGTATATAAATCGCGATTAATATCTGATCACTTGAGAGGCAATATGAAATTCCAAGGAAAGTGATTCAAAAAAAAAAAACAATTGTATAACCAAATTACAACATAATAATAAATTTGAACATATATATAAAATTCTTTAATCTCACTTCCATTTTTATTCCCGTCCACTAATACTTCTTTAAATCTTGATGCTTCTTGGTTATTCCTAGACACATAGTTAATGTTCTTTTTTGTGTCTCTTCTAACATTTTTTTTCCTCTAAGGCTCCCTTCCTTAGGGACAATGATCCTATTCTTAAACAACACTACACCATTATTATATAACACATAATTCTCTTGATCCAAAAGTGATTTCAAATCCTAGTTTAAAAACTACACCCGCTTAATCTATTTTCTAAGGTCACTACAAATTTTCAACCTATTCAATTCCAAGTTTTAAGCCTTAAAAAGATATCCAAATTCATGTCTCTAGACTCTTCTATTAGGTTAATCTCTTGCAACTTCAAGTTGTATCCTATACAAGAGATTTTCCTTTCCTAATCAGCTGGGTGAGAGGTAAGGCTAGTCTAGAGAACTCGTTTATAACTCCCTATAATACTTCTCCAATTCTAGGAAACTTCTCACACTTGTCATTGTCTTAGGCTTCTCTCGCCCTATCCCTGCATCTACTTTACTAGAATCAACCACTACTCAACTCCATTGATCTAAGCTCATCTATCCTAGGTAAAAGATACATATCCATAATAGTTACTTTGTTCAATTGCATAATGCCCACATATAGCCTCATACTCCAATAATTTTTTTTCCACTAAAATCACTCAAAAGTTATTACAAAATCAAACATATTTCTTACCATTGACTAAAGTGGAATTTGACTCATACTATAATTTTTAAAAAAAAAATTAATTAGGATCCGATAAAAGTCACTAAAGAGTGAAGCAGTGCATCAGTATACATGAGCAAATTGTGATTCCAAATAAGTCTAATTTGAATTTGGCAAAGTGAAACTAATTCAAACGTTAGTGACTTGACAAAGTGAAGCAATGCTTCCAAATATGAAATAGAAAAATCAAACCAAAAGAAAAAGTTAATTCAAGAAGCGTAAACACAAATGAAATAGGACTGCACATTTTGTACGAAAATAAAACTAAGGAGCCACATATACACCACAACAAAAGAAACAAAACCACAATTAAAAGAATCTAAAAAAAATTAAAAGAAATTATCAAATTAATTCATCAAATAACATTAAAACATTTTAAGAATCCCAAATCAAGAATCAAGAATCTCAAAACCTCGATTCTTCATACCAGACAAATATGCATGTGAAAATCTCAATTTCCACATTAAAAAAAATCAAAACAAATTAAGAGATCACATACTGACCGCGCTGTCGCCACGCGCCAAAAAGAACGAGCGATTATAAAAATAATGCAGTATAGAGCGACAACTCGGATCGTCTCTCAAGGACTCTTTAGTGTTGTTATTATTAACAGAAAATTAGTAAAAGTTAGAATTGGGGGTTTTGAGATTTGAAACTAAATTAAGAAAACAAAATAATGAAAACAAAGTAGTTAAAGAGAATAACAAATAAACAAAAGATGATTAACCTACTGTTCTCGGTTTCCCACTATCATTGGTTCATGCAAATCCTAAGCAGATACTAATCCCCTCCCGGTTGTAGCAACAATTAACAAACGAAAATCGCTACTACAGATGTATGTTCCTATTCCCGAAATAACAAACGGGGTTAAGCTCTCATGAACAAACGAACATGAATGAACACACGCGAAATAACAAACGCGATTATATATAGGAACATAGCATCACCGAAATGAAACAATACCACACTATACATTACTGAAATAATAAACAGAAACATATAATATGGCATTGAAAAGAGAAAAGCAAATGAAACAGGAATCACAGAACCTCAAGTGTTAATAGAAACCAATTGCAGTAGATTAATCCTAGGAGACTAGCTCTCCATTACAGAAGCAAAACAAAAGAAGAGAAAATAAAACTAAAACTAATTAACTACTAACTGAGACTAGCCAGAACTGACTAGCCCAGCCTAAAACTAGCTAACCTATCATTCTGCCATAGAGCAGTTTATATACAAATTCTGGAATCCAATGCCTCGCGAGGCGAAGCACTGCTCGCGAGGCGAATTATGCGAAAGGTCTGCAACTCTTGGTCTTCTCGCGAGGCGAGCATAAATTCGCGAGGCGAACTCTTCAAATTCCCAACTGTAACGCCCGTGACCTTCAACATGCCCAAACCGTGATGGCTTCTGGTCTTCCAAGACTCGCGAGGCGAGCTATTCTTCGCGGGGCGAACCAGAGACCTTGCATTTCTTGGAACAGTCAGCTTCGGGGTCGCGAGGCGAACAGTCTTCTCGCGGGGCGAGAAACTCCAGATTTATTCTTTTTTATTAACCTGAAAATAGAAAATAAAAGTAAATACTTTATTCACTCTAAATCAACTAAATTAACTTAAAAACACTTTACAGACTCAAAATCTTACTTAAGGACAATCAAGTCTAATTTGGGTGAAAATGATATAAAATTAGCACAAAGCCAAGGTCTTTACTAGTTATAAAACCGGTCAACCAGAGGCTCATCAAAATACCCCAAACTTAAACTTTGCTTGTCCCCAAGCAAACTAAAACTCAAAAACTTAAAAAGACTCAAGACCTGGCAAAACATGGCAAGCTTAAGGACTCAATTAACTTTCACACAAATTTCAAGCAATTTAACAAAACAATTTTTCTTTCAATGTTCCCCCCTTACAAGCAAAACAATCCCCACATTCATTTATTCTAAACAATTGAGAGTTTCATAATTCAAACAATCATTAATCAAAGCAGGGGATCTAAGTTACACACAAAAGGGAGATCACCAAATCCAAACAACTGCCTTCCTCACAAGGGAAATTTGTGTTCACTCATTCGCTCAGTTTGTCAGGCTAACAACATTCACTCAATTTCACTTTTAAGAGCACTTCCCATAAATTTGATTTTCATCTCAAAATGATTCCCACAGAAAACATGCATGCAACATCAAAAGGTCTTTTATGGGTTGTAATGGGGCCTGGCTAAGGGTAGGATATACGAAGGAACTAGGCTGAAGACCCTAGGAACTAAGAGAGCATGAACATTATTTACACTTTGAAATTCCACTCAAGTTCCTTTTCTCATTTTTCATTATGCCTTGGGTGACTACAACCTTTTTATTTCTTTTTGGCATTTTTGCACTTTTATTTTTTTTTTCCTGTTTTTCTTTCCTTTTTTTTTTTTACATAAATTTTTTTCTCAATCCAAAACAACATGTTACACCTTGCAGCCACCACAAACTTAGTTTCTTGCACCCATTCTAAGATTACATGCTCTCCTAATCCTAAGATCGGGTTAACATGGTTTTCCAGATTTTTGGGCTTATAACATTAGGTTATCAAGAATTAACAGACTAATAGGCTCAATGGGGCTAACTAGGGAACATGCATTAGGAATTGGTTATTTTTAGGCTAAGTAGCTATTTACAAAGAAAATGCCTAAATCATCTGAAGCAAACACATAATCATGCAAACCATAAAGAGATTCAAGCAAATTCAGGAAAGTGCAACTTGAAAGTGATTCTCACAGTCAAAAACATGTTGGAGGCTCAAAACCTCACCTGGACATTGTTTTGCAAATTGTTTGACAGAGATTCTATCCCTAGTGTGTGCTTCCTATCACCCCAAACTTATCATAAATCATGCCATCATAACAAAATCTCAAAGTTCAGTTTTCAATCATATGGGGATCAAAATTCAATTTTTCAAATTTTTCAAGTCCTAAGGGGAGCACAGTCAACACTATCATGCAATCAATCTATGCAAAAATTAATCAAATCCATCAAACTTGCCAATACCAGACTCAAACACAACTCCTGAGCTTCTCAAATTATCCAGGAGCTTTATTGAAAACAAAACAGAAATAAAATAAAGTAAAGGCAAAGAAAATTAAAAAGAAGAAAGGGTTAAGAAAACTCATTAAGGGCGGTTCCACCAGGATCCCACTGCTTGTAGCATAAGGCCCACGTGATGGACAAAGAGTAGAAGTTCATTCCATGCTTCCATGACTTGCGGCTTTGATGTGGGGGTGAGCACTTGACAATTATGATGACTTCGCCGAGTGCGACGGACTTCTCACTCCCCTTCAGGTCACAGATGACCTCCTTCTCAATAAAATCTCCCCAATAGAATCGGGGTTCAACCGCTTGGACCGGCCATGGTGCAGAATCCAGAGGTGCAAAGTCCAGAACTTTTGGTTCCACAGGGGGAGGTAACAAACAGTTAGTTGGGGTCTCCGGTGTTGCTTCAACTCCTGCAAGGTCTTCATCCACTGCACTTCCGGATTCATCACTTGTTAAACCTGCAGAAATCTCATCACACACCACAGAAAGGTTAGAGTTAGTACAGTTAGTAAATATATTACAATAAACTAAATCAGAAAGCGGCTGAATGTCTGGAAGTTGCTTGAGCTCTACGGAGGGTGGCTGTTCAATGGATGGTATATTTGGAACTTCGACTGAACAAACAGCATCACTCTCACTATCACCCTGCAAAATAGAGTCAAGAAACCCAGCACAAACATCACACGGGTTAATGTCAGTACAGTTAGTACATGTATTAACAGAAACTGAGTTAGTAAAGGTCTGATTGTCTGGACTTTCTGTACACGGTTCATCCACCCCATCACTCTCAACACATGCATCTGATTCCACAGGTTCTTCATTATCCTCAAGCACGGTGGAGCAGATGTCCTCTTGATCCTCCTGATCCTCATTTTCTTTGTTTCCTTTCAAGTATAAACCTGCATAACAGTGTATACATAAAAAGAGCAGTACCATCACAATAACAATCATTAGAATCAGGGGATTCAACACATAATTCATCATCAACAGAAATATCATCATCAGAATTATCATCAAAAGTATTTTCAGGAATAACCATCTGTGAATCCTTATGTTCCTCAAGGGGCTGTGGAGTTAGCATTGCAGCCGAGTTGGCGGTAACTTGATCAATTAGAGCCCACAACTTTTGAGATTCAGCTTGGTCCCTCTGTTGGGCTTCAAGATTACTTGCCTCCATTGCCTCCATCCTCTGTTGAAATTCAAGATTGTATGCTTCCGTTTGTGCAGCCATTTGTTGTAGCATTTCTTCCAAACTAAGTTGGGCTAGTGTAGGGTCAGGCTGGTATTGCTGGCTTACTGCCATCCGTTGATTGTTCTCGGCCATTTATTGTATCATAGAAGCAATCTCATCCAGGCTGCCTTGATCTCTAACCTGTTGGCTAGGATAAGCATTCATTCCAGTCATATCAAAACCATTGTTGTACTCATAATTTCCAGCAAAATTAGGATAATTTGTGTATGGTGGTGGTTTACTAAAATCAGGATAATACATGCAAGGTGGTGGTTCATGATAAACATTAGGCAAATACCCATACATGTAATTATCAATGGGGGAAAATAAAATTTACAGACCAGACAAAGCAGACAAAACTAATTAGCAAAGCAAAAAGTTTTTTTTTTTAACAAAAATTATTTTCTGCTAATAACAACAAACAAGAGTCCCCGGCAACGGCGCCAATTTTTGACCGCGCTGTCGCCACGCGCCAAAAAGAACGAGCGATTATAAAAATAATGCAGTATAGAGCGACAACTCGGATCGTCTCTCAAGGACTCTTTAGTGTTGTTATTATTAACAGAAAATTAGTAAAAGTTAGAATTGGGGGTTTTGAGATTTGAAACTAAATTAAGAAAACAAAATAATGAAAACAAAGTAGTTAAAGAGAATAACAAATAAACAAAAGACGATTAACCTACTGTTCTCGGTTTCCCACTATCATTGGTTCATGCAAATCCTAAGCAGATACTAATCCCCTCCCGGTTGTAGCAACAATTAACAAACGAAAATCGCTACTACAGATGTATGTTCCTATTCCCGAAATAACAAACGGGGTTAAGCTCTCATGAACAAACGAACATGAATGAACACACGCGAAATAACAAACGCGATTATATATAGGAACATAGCATCACCGAAATGAAACAATACCACACTATACATTACTGAAATAACAAACAGAAACATATAATATGGCATTGAAAAGAGAAAAGCAAATGAAACAGGAATCACAGAACCTCAAGTGTTAATAGAAACCAATTGCAGTAGATTAATCCTAGGAGACTAGCTCTCCATTACAGAAGCAAAACAAAAGAAGAGAAAATAAAACTAAAACTAATTAACTACTAACTGAGACTAGCCAGAACTGACTAGCCCAGCCTAAAACTAGCTAACCTATCATTCTGCCATAGAGCAGTTTATATACAAATTCTGGAATCCAATGCCTCGCGAGGCAAAGCACTGCTCGCGAGGCGAATTATGCGAAAGGTCTGCAACTCTTGGTCTTCTCGCGAGGCGAGCATAAATTCGCGAGGCGAACTCTTCAAATTCCCAACTGTAACGCCCGTGACCTTCAACATGCCCAAACTGTGATGGCTTCTGGTCTTCCAAGACTCGCGAGGCAAGCTATTCTTCGCGGGCCGAACCAGAGACCTTGCATTTCTTGGACCAGTCAGCTTCGGGGTCGCGAGGCGAACAGTCTTCTCGCAGGGCGAGAAACTCCAGATTTATTCTTTTTTATTAACCTGAAAATAGAAAATAAAAGTAAATACTTTATTCACTCTAAATCAACTAAATTAACTTAAAAACACTTTACAGACTCAAAATCTTACTTAAGGACAATCAAGTCTAATTTGGGTGAAAATGATATAAAATTAGCACAAAGCCAAGGTCTTTACTAGTTATAAAACGGGTCAACCAGAGGCTCATCACATACTTCAATAATTCATTCCATTAAGGTGTTAAGAAAGTGTTTTACTCACATGCTATGAGTATTACTATCACGTCACTATAAATCCCCACCTTACCAAAAAACTAGAGTATGTATCGATCCTCGAGTTCCCCCAACTAAGCACTTATTAGAAGAAACAACCAATACAATAAGGGTTGACACCGAAGAAAAATCGATAGACATTGGTTGTGAAGAGATATCAAAAATATAAATAGTTCTATTAGAGTACTTTATGACAACGAGTCTAAAAGACAATCACTCCTTACCAAGAATAGCATCTAACCCAGACATAGATAACAAATAAGATCGAAGACATAAGGCACGTCCCGATGCACAAGAAAACAAATTAAACAAGAACTGGAAGAAATAAGATTATCCCCCATAGAAGTAGAAACACATGGATCAAAGGACAAAAGAAAGATAGGTAACTCCAAATTTCACACATGTAGGATATATAAAAGGATGTGTTGCTCTTGAATCAAACAATAGAGTAACTTTTCTCCTGTACGAGTTGAAGAAATTCAGTCTCCTTCGGATCTAAGCTGCCTCAGAATGATGGCGGGTTGTTCTTCTTGAATTCGGAAAGTCACACATGCGAAGGGTCCTAGGTTGCCACCACTCCATTAGTGATTGGCCTCCATTCCCATTCAGTTGACGGAGAGTCTCTGCCTGCGCTTGCATAACTCTGGCTATACAATCCAAAGCTGGTGCAAGTGCAACGTTCGTCCCCCACCTATTAATCGCCATAAATCTGCTCACTACCAATGAAATACTGGGTTGATCAGGTCCAATATCCCAAGGAATAACATGCAGCATTTATAACTCTAACAAGCATCCTATGCGCCCAAATTTTGTTTTATAAAAGCCCCAATGCCACAGTCTGATTTAGAATCGAACTGCTCTGATACCATAAATGTAATGCCCTTCGTTACATTAGTAACCCAAACTAATTTCAATAAAAATCCTTTTTATCATTTAATTAAAAAAACTTAAAGTCATAAAATTTTTCTCAAATAACTAAGTAGGAAAATACCTCATATTAAATAAAATAGTAAAAAAAATATCCATGTAATGAGTATAAATATAAATGAAAACCACAAGCCTCAATACCGAGCGTCTACTAACAAACCCAACGATAAATAAATAAATGTGTCTAGCCACATATGGCTCCTTATTTAAGAAAATACTAACCAAACTAGAAAGAATAACTAATGGAATCCACTAAGTCTTCACGCCTCTTCAGTTTCAATGACGTCCTCCTCGTGCTCTAAAAACAATACTTATAATGAGATATAAAATCCCAGTGATCAACAATACAGTTTTAAAAAAATATTTTCGAAAATAGCATTGTTCTCAGCCTGCACGGTAACCGGAAAAACTGTCCATGGCACCCGCTAATTTTCCAAAATAATAGATATAAAAGAAAATACTTTTAATATCAATAATAATCTCATCTCAATACATCATATTCCATATACCAGATAAATTCTAGTTTAATCCATGCGATCCGAAGACCTCCTAATTAAATTGGCCTCTTACCGGCATGCCATAAATTCACACATCACACCACAATGGCGTCCCATTGCCCACCCCTACTCACGAGGAGTGTTTTGATGTCACCCTCATGTCGGGGACATTTCCATTTCGATACCTCCTATGTGCACATGGTGGTATTTCTCCTTTTTCGACACCCCAACCTGTGGCGGTGTTACTTTCGATACTCCTTTTTAGGTAGTATTACTTATTTTCGACATCCCAATTATATGGGGATGTTACTTTCGATATCCCATTACGGTGGTATTTCTCTTCGATACCCCTATCGTAGGTGGTATTGCGGCAAACATCATACAATTCATCATAAGGCACAATTTCATGTCTCATACGTGTAACAATTCATTTACCAAAAATTAAATATTTGATCTTATCATGCATGTCAAATAAACTCACATGGCATAGCATACACCAATAAGCACGTCATTCAACTAATACAAATATCAATCATGCAGTTCATGCCATCGGTAACAAGAATAAATACCCAATTTAATAATCTCTCTCCTTTTTTTATTTTAATTCGAAAACCCCTAAAAAATTAGTTTATTAATAACATGCATCATTCAATTAAAATCTCTCAAAATCATAGGTAAATCGCTCAACACAACAAACACATGTATCATGGAAAGGGTTATTAAAAGGTATTGTTGCTCACCTCTCGAAGAGCTCCAAAATGCTCTAAAAATATTGTATGATAAAACTACTGTCTCTGAAAAAAAATATCTTCTTCCCTTCAGTGTCACGATCGCACTACCAAAGAAAAGAAACGCATCTCAGGAACCTCTCCCTCTCTAACTCACTACGCGGCTCTTCCAACTTAGTTACCGTGCTTGCTATGCTGCGGTGCAAAACAGCCCTCCTATTCTTTAGTCTCTCTCTCTCTCTCTCTCTCTCTCTCTCTATATATATATATATATATATATATATATATATATATATATATGAATTTAAACCTACAGTGGCTTCACTTTGGCAAAATCCAAAAGTGGCTAAAAGGCTACTGGGCCTGTGCGTCGTTTCCTCATATATATATATATATATATATATATATATATATATATATATATATATATATATATATATATATATATATATATATATATTACACTCTTTTAAAATAATTAAGCAATTTCAATAAATCCTTATACTATTAAATTTTTTACACTAAGCCTCCTAATTATATTTTATTTGTACTATACATTTTAATAACCAATAATTTTTTTTTTCAACTTAACTATAATGAAATTTCTAGGACGTTACACGTATAGGGACCAAAGTGATAACAGTTACTAACGGTGGGTTACGGTATGGACTAAAGTGATAACGGTAGTCACGTATGGGGACTGATATGCAATTTTTTTACCTATAGGGACACAGTTGACAATCAGGGACACGTATAGGGACAAAAAAATTATTTTAACCTATATTTTAATGATCATCGTTTATTTAAATTTTTAAATATTCTTTTAATAATTTAACAGACTAATGGGTCGACGACTCGACCTGATAGACCAGATTTGACCCAATCACATTAGCGTGCAACAACTCTAAATAGCTAAATGGAAACAAAATGCTGACAATGAACCAATTTTTTTTATATTTTGCAGCCAAATTTTAGAGCAATGCAGACATGGATAGGAAATAACCTCGATGCCCCCAAGTACTAGAAATTATACCAGAAGAATGATTCTGATAATTTTATCCGTGGGCCTATAATGTATGATTCTTTTTCTTCTATTTTCTGGCCAAATCTCATAGCAATCAGACAGGAATAAGAAATTACCCTGATACCCCTGAGTGCTAGAAATCATACCAGATGAAGGAATTTAGCAACTTTAACCATGTAGTCTATAATGTAAGATTTTGTTTCTATTTTCTTGACATATTTCATAGCAAGTCAGACACAAAGGAAATTACCTCGGTACCCCGAAGTACTAGATATCAAACAAAATGAAGGAAATTACCACTTTTAACTCAATGGTCCATAATATATGATTTTGTTGATATTTTCTTGCCAAATTTCATAGCAAGTCAAATAGGGTACTAGAAATCATAACAGATGAAGGAATTTGGCAATTTTAAGCATGTGCCTCCAAATGTATAACATGCTTTTATTGCTATGAATTTTGACCATGAAGTAGAAGAAACTCATACATTAGAGGATATCGAGTAAAAATTTTAAATTTTTTTTCAACTGGTATGATTTTCAGCACCCGGGATTACCAAATGATAATTTCGAGTTCCCCGTCAGATCTGCTCCGATTGCTCTTAATTTTGACCCTGATTTCTAGTACTCTGGGGTATCGAGGTAATTTCATTTTTTTGTCTGACTTGCTATGAATTTTGGCAAGAAAGCATAAACAAAACCATACATTATGAACCACATGGTTAAAATTGCTAAATTCCTTCATTTTGTATGATATCTAGTACTCAGGGGTACCGAGATAATTTCTTGTTCCTGTTCGGCTTGCTCCAAAGTTTGGCTAAAAAAAATAGAAAGAAATCATACATTAAGGTCACACGGTTCAGATTGAAAAATCCTTTATCTAATATATTTCTAGTACTAAGGGATAACGAGGTAATTTCTTGTTCCTTTACGATTGCTATAAGATTTGGCCAAAAAATAGAAGAAAAACATTATGGGCACATGGTTAAAATTGTCAAATTCTTTCTTTTGGTATGCTTTATAGTAATCGGAGGTATCAAGGTAATTTCTTGTTCCTATCCGACTTGCTATGAAATTGGGCCTAAAAATAGAAAAAAATTGGTTTAAATAAGTTTTTATCCCTGCAAAGCTCACTAATTTTGGTTTTTGTTCCCGTAAATTTTTTCTTAGGATTCTGTCATTTTGAAAATAGTCTCTGTTGACATTGGTAAATGGAATGCCATGTCAATCATGCCACGCGAATGGCGTGGCATTCTGTTTGTCACGTCAGTAGTTAACGGAAAGAGATGACAACAGAGCCTATTTCCAAAAATTTTGAAATTACATGGACGAAATCCTAAAAAATTATTTTTACACGGACTAATACAAAATTAATGAACTTTACGTTGGTCATTCAACTTTCAAAATATGCAACAAGGTCCCTAAGCTCTTGAAAGGGTGTAAACTGTAAAGTGGTCTAAAATTATGAGAGGTGATAATTTTTCAATAGACAATGTTAGCGTTTAATAGAAAAACGTTTAAATTGCACAATTCAGCTATGTTGAATGAGTTCTATTATCTGAACATCAAATTTTGGATGTCGTATGTGACACCGTATTACTCGTATTTCAAAATTACATCAATAAACAAAGGAGATACCATATGATGTCACATTTTAGAGGCAAATTTTAGTATCCTTAAAATGGGGTGCTGATTTGGACCTCGAAATCTTGATCATTGTTTTTATGTGAAAATTTCATCAATGGCTAGAAATCGATACATGGAAACTGGTAAGACAATCTTCCTTATTTTTAAAAGGAAAATGCTAGTTAGTACGAAACACTTTTAGTAAAAGATGGTACGAATGACGTGTCCCACGTTTCTTCTCTCCTACTTACGATTTGCTGTGTCATCGTCTCCGAACACATAACTTCTTTGGTTCTTCCTATTCCGCCTCTACTTGATTCTTGTCAGCCAGCCTCATTGCATCATTATCCGTTGAGTTCTCTCATCAGTTGGGGCTTGAGTGAAAGTTTTAGTTTTAAGTTCCCTCTTTCTTCATTCCTTTCAATCCCTTGAGTGGATTCATCTTCAACTTGTCATTTTTCGATATTCACCCATTGTCTCATTTTTTTTTTAAAATTAAAACTATGCTCAGAATTCTAGGATCCAAATCTTATGAACATTTTTCTTGATTTAGTTTCTCTTCATGTTATTAAGGTAAACATGTCAGGAGACTTTGTCAAAATTAATATGAGGTCTAGCTGAAGATCTTCAAAGTGCAAACACTGGAAAATAATGAGGTATAGGCCATATAGCTCAAGTGGCAGAGAAGGAAGACAGATTAAGCAAAGAGGTAGCACGAGCAAACAAAGGAGGAATCGAGGAAGACAAGTGATGTGTTATGTTTGTTTTATAAAAAATATATATAATTAAAATGTAATATAAAAAATAATGTCATTCGTATGTGCACTCATTCGTACTAAATAGTGGTGCTCTTTTACAAATGTCTCCCGATAGACATAGTAAGTGCTCTTTTTATTCAATTTTTTTAATATTTTTTTTAATTATTAAGTATTTTGATTCTCTTGGCTGGACCAAATTTTCTTTTTTTTTAAAAAAAAACAAAACAAAAACCACTTTACCCACTGTAGTAGGTAAAGTCAAGGATCCATGACTGAACCTCTTACCAATGGGCACCACACTAAAAGGCTTCCATTTTAGATGTACGAAAATCATTTCTCATGTTAAACATTGTTTTTAGAATGCTACTAGAAGCGTTATTGTTGTTTCAATCATCAAGATTCAAGAAGAATGGAAAATGAGAATTCGTACTAATTTCAAAAATTTGAAATTAGCATAAGATCGCCTCGTCAGAACTAGACTTATCGGTGAACCGTGTGGATAAATGACTCTTTAATGTTTTGATTAATGGCCAAACTTAATGGTCAAATGATTTGATGATTACTTTTGATTCACTAACAACTTGCAAAGCTTGAGTTTATCAATGAGAATATTAGAACAAGGAAAGTGGATGAAAAGGACCCGGGAGAAAGGAACTTAAAGAAAGTATCATGAAGAATGACATGAAGAAGGAGCATCACGAGCAAGGAAATTGAAGAAAAACATTAGGGATTTATGTAATGAAAATCCTCTAGATTAATTCTTAGTTAAGCTCTCAAATAATAATGAAAACGATGTTAAAAAATAAACAATTTTTCAAAATTAACTTAGAAGAAAAAGGCTAATTAATGAATCTGTACATTGATGTACTTTCAGTTAATTAAATTTTATTGAAAACCTGTGGGTACATCTATGTATACATCGATTGATTCTTGATTTGTTTGATCATAAAACATTTTTGACACTATACATTGATTAGTACATTTGTGTATAAGCCAAAACAGAACCAAGAAGTTTTCAAGATAGCAACATAATCGATTGGATAATCGATGTATATGGTTTTGGGCTGCAAATACAAGTGTGTAACATTCAAGATCAAGGACATCCAAGAACACAATCGATTAGGCAAATTTTGTTTTATACAACCGTGTACTAATCGATTGACTGATAACATAATTTCTCAAATCAATTTGTTTTGATCTCAACTGGGTTATAAAGTCTGACCAACAGATCTATTTTGAAATATAACTATATATAACTATATGGTGGCATCTAAGATGAGGGGACAATTAAGTCCCTTACACCATGAAGAAGCATTTTGACCTGGTGTAGCAGGTCACTAACTAGGGATAATATTATTATAGGATTTTTGTAAAAAAATAATTATTTCAAAATTTCAATCTTACCCTTCTTCACCACCATTCAGCAGCAACTCACCCCTCTTACCCCACCCTATAACACCATCGATTCCAGCTCTTAGTTACAGATCTTGTTTTCTACCACTACCGATTCCAGCCAACTCATACTTGATTTATATTGGGTTCATTAACAGTTGATTGTGGAGGGGAGTGGTGTGGTCTCGTTTCCAATCACATCCTTTGTGCGGTTCTGATGCAACAAGAGGAAGTTTGAGACTTCCATTTTGCCACACAAGGATTACTTTTGCTGTTTAATCCAACGACTTTTGTTAGTTTTATTTTCGTTGGGTTTCTTTTTTATTTTTGGATTTTTCATTTGTTTCTATAAGAATAAGCAGTGCCTATAAACCAAAAATATGTGGACGAGACAAAAAATATATACAAAAAAGGCAACGAAAGAAGAAGACTAGGAAGAAGGAGACTTGACAGAAAGAAGGAGAATTGACAGAAACCGCCATAAGCAAACCAGGAAGAATAAATTTTTTGGAAATGGACATTTTGGGGAAGAAAGTGCATAAATGTTATTTTCAAGAACCTGAAGATCAGGTTATCCTAAAATCATCACAATCCCTCATTTATTTAATTATTAAATCTAACGGTTATAAATGCTCCCTCACCCATAAGGGTCTTAGTTGCCCCCTCACTCTAGAAACCCCCACCTAAAGGACATTAGTCAACACTTTTTCAATATCTAGAACTCATGACACAAGATCAAAGAGCTTATAATAGAGGAAATCTGAGTATTTTCAATAGTTTTTTTACTTGTAAAATCTTATTTTCTAAAATCTAATTTAAATCTTTTCAATTGTAAAGATTGAAAAGAGAAAAATAACACATGTACTTTTACTTTAACAAATAAGCATTATTATTATTTTTCTCTCTTAGTTATTAACATAAAAGCACACGTGTCAAAAAATTAGTGAATGTCAATATAAAACTTGATTATTGCTTTTATTAATAGTTACTTTTTCATTACTAAATATTAAATATTAAGTATTTTACACATTCCCTTCAACAAACAAAAAAGTATATTATACATTATATATTAATTTTTTTTTCAAGATACAATATATATTAATATGTTTTATTGAGGGCATATATATTAATATGTTATACAATATTAAATATATATATATATATATATATATATATTTAATTAATGATAACCCATTCAACCAAGTTTTCACTGATTGAAGAAATTTTTTAAAACATTACAATACGAAGAATACTTGCTAATAAATATTCTGTATCATTTTAAAATTAAAATCATGCTGAGGCTATCAATTACACAGAATATTAATACCACATAGATTCATGGACCAAATTCTATGTAAATAAATTTGGTTCACAGCATTAAACAGTAAACGACCTTGGGATAGAATTGGCCCAATTTTAGATTTTATAATTTATGATTATTTAAAAATCAAATTAAAATCATAATTTCGACAACCAATTTTAAAATTTAAAATAGAATAAATTTAGAATTCGCTTATTATTGTTTGTTTTATTAAAAAAATCATTTTTTTAACTGAACAATTAATTTTTTAAACTTTTAATATATTTGTTTTTACTTTTTAAAATAATGAAAAACAAAAAAAAATATATTACGTTTTAAAAATCTGAAAAATCTTCAAGTCTTAACCTTATTGCCAATTCATAACGGTCACTCATACACTAAGGATCCGTTTGTTTTAAATTTTGATAGAATTGATTTTAATAGAATTGGTTTTGGAAGAATTGATTTTGAAAAAATCAAAGTTAAAAAAATTGATTTGTATTTGATAACAATATTTTAAAAATTGATTTAGAAAAATTGATTTTATTTGGATGATAAACCATAATCACTTTTGAGGTATAAATATGTAGAATTTTGTGGATCTTACATCTTGAGTCAAGTATTTTCGTGGCTGCCAAACCCCGTTTTGGGTGCTAACCAAACAAGCATTAATTCATGGACTACTTATTTACCATTGACATAATAATTCATGGTCATCGTTCTTGTAATAGAACATGGTTACGTCAAAAAAAACCATGGTTATGCAACTTATGGTAATGGTATAGGCAATCTTGAACTTCCAAAATGGTTAATAACATCCTACACCCTTATCATCTATTTGGACTCAATGTTCTCGATCGATACCCTTATATTGAGAGAGAGAACAATTTGTCCCCGAACCCAAATCCACAAGCATATCATTCACATCATCTAGGTTTATTATTATGGTACAAAAAGCTACAAATTTAACCAAATTAGTACCCTTCGAAACACATTCCGGTTTATAAGAAAATAAACTGCCCCTTTTACCGAAAAATAAAAAAA
Source organism: Sophora flavescens (assembly GCA_030762895.1). NCBI lineage: Eukaryota > Viridiplantae > Streptophyta > Magnoliopsida > Fabales > Fabaceae > Sophora > Sophora flavescens. The sequence goes on along the minus strand of CM061069.1, from coordinate 102,444,145 downwards.
TTGCTTGACTTCCTGAATCACATGACCGAATTCTAATTCATAAAAAAAGTTAGAAACAATCCAATCAAAATGAAAAGATTTTTTTTCCTACTGTTAAGAGGCCTCAGATAATTTGTACACATCATAATCTAAAAGCAGATAATCAGCCAATGTAGGCAAAATCTTAATTCATCACCAACCTCACCCACATCGATACACAATAATGATTTAAACTAAAAAAATATCATAATAAAATTAATAAAATTTAATGTAAGAAACACGATAGGTTAATTAAATTAGGAGCCGCTAGATGGAATTTATTAAATTGGGGAAAGAGATCACTCGGTGGTGGCAATATGGTTTATGGTTCGATTCTGCAGGCGGATTTCCTCAACTTGATTCAAAAGAGGGAGCTTTTCTATCCTCATAGTGAAACTATTTCCCCCAAACACAAATCAATCACTATTAATTGAAATAATTTGAAAACGAAAAAAGGGGAAAATAAAAAATAGGGTAATTAATTTTCTATGAAACAAAAGAGATCGGATATTGAAAAAGTAAGAGATCACTCAGTTCAGCGGGGTAGTTGACACGTAAAGTAATCTCCCAAAAGAGAGAGAAAATCGTGCATTATGGTTTGTTGAGCTTGAATTTTATGTGGTCATCACTGTGATCTCTTTCTGATTCATAAATTATAGACAACAGGTTTTAAAAAGAAATCGAAAACAAACAAATAAGGTAAATTAAAAAATCCAAAAAGGTGCGGGTGGAAGAGAAACCCTTGACACAACAATGGCGCTATGGAACTGAGCACGAGCTATGAATTTATAGGAAGAGCAATTTAGGTTTCTGAAGGTGAGTGACCCTCACAGCGAGAGAATAAAGCCGTCACCTTGCAAATTTGAATGGATTAAACAAACCTTCCGATTTTTTCTTCTTTTCTTTTTTTATTTTTAATCACTGGAGACATTTTCTATAGCTCTTTCAATAAAATTGATAATATATAATTTTAGGGCCTCAAGTATGTAAGCGATGGTCGGATGGGCCACTTGACTTCGATTGGCCCATCCCAGCCCGAGGAGAACAATATATATATAATTAGTGTTACCAAAACACTCTCTATCACTCGCTTTCTAGCTCATTATTTTCTATTGATTAAAATTCAAACAGGTTCCACTATTTTGAAAATGAATTTCATTAATTTATGTGAGTCTTACTTGAATTTTGTAGTATCCACATCAGTCTCAACTAATACGATTGTCAAATAGGTTAACCCTGCTCTTTCCAAAGTGTCGATGATGAGATTTGTGATAAACAGACTAAACTATATGAAACGTTTTTGAATGGGACGTAAAGGAATTTTTCCACTAAAATGGGCCAATGTTCCTACAAAATGCAGATGCGATTAAAAGGGTTGCTTTATGGATCCGGATTCCAAAACATCCTATGGAATTATACAACACTTAGTTTCTTTGAAGAATCGGTCCGGGTCTAGGAACAATGCAGGAGGTGGATAGACTCACCTCAATCCACTCTAGGGGAAAATACGCAAGAATTTGCGTTGAAATGGATTTGGAACAGCCTTTAAAAACTTTTATTGAAATTCGAGGGCATAAGTTTTTCCTCGAGTATGAGGGTTTACACCTGATTTGCTTCAAATGCGGAAAGTATGGACACAAGTCGGTCCAATATGTTGACAAAAGAAGCAACCAAGAAGATGATCCAAAGGTGAATGCTCAAAGAAAGATTAAACCTTTGCCGGTTGGTGCCCCTGTTGAAGGCTCCCAAGCACCGGATCAATTGAATAACTCAAATGCAAAATATGGCTCATGGATGGTAGTTGTCCCTCGAAAACCAAGGAAACAACAAAAGTCCCAATCTAATGCAGAAGGATCTGCTAAGGATAAGAATGACCGAGAAGGAGAATCTTCCAAAGGCCAGAATGTCAAGCCTATTGATTCCAGATCCAAAAGTCATAATGTCAAGCCTGATGGCTCCAGATTTGCAGTTTTGTCTTCATATCACCCCCATTCCGATAAGGAGGGGACACCCCGGAAGAAGTAAATAACCTGACTCCAATCCAGACTCAGCCAGTAGAAGAAAAGATGCCAGATGTTGAGAGCTAAAAACTCAAATCAGTCCATCTTGATGAATTTAAAAGTAATTTAAAAAAAATGTATAAACAAAACTTACACAATAACAAATTAGAAATAGAACTAACATAAAAAATGAACAAAACAATATAAAACAAAAACAATATACAATATAACACAAAAAAAAAAAAAAACAATATACAATATACAGAGAACAATATACAAAATAATATACAAAAGAGAATAAGAAGGATTGGAAAAAAAAAGAGTCGGAGAAGGAATATTCTTACCACTAAGGTACCCAGCCTTGATTTGGCAAACCAATCATTGTTGCAAACAGAATTCACACTCAGCTTCTGATAGTTGTTGTCCTTGTCCAACTCATTCGCAAATGCCTTCGCTGCCACTCTCCTTATCTCATCTCTGCATTGGTGGAGCATATGAAGCAAGTCATTAAGGGTTTGCTCCCTATTTTTATACTAAAAAATGCATGGCATTTAACAAAGCCAACCAAATGTACTATGAAAGAAGTAATTATCATTCTATGAATAACTAAACAAACACCAGGATGGATTATTATGCATAGAAAATAATATTACAGTCTACACACAAAGTATTGCCAAGCAACATTAGAAATCAATCTATACTTGTTTAACTTGTATTTTAGTTTTTTATTAGGAAAAACAAAAAACTTGTATTGTTAGTAACCAATTCCCTGAAGTACAGTATTTATTTAATATCTATTTTTGTCTTCTCCGGAAAACATTATAGTAAGTGATAACCACCATAATCGAATGGATATTATACAAGAAACCTCTAATTTCAAAGAACCAAATCGTTTCAATGTATATTATGGAAGTGAATTAAAGAAGGCAGAATGTATGAAATGGTTTCAATAAAATAAACCATATTTCAAACAAGCAGAACAGTGTAGAAAGACATAACAAATATTGATTTGTATTTTACAATCATCACAAAATCATATAAGCTATCACAGAAACAAGACAACAGATTACCTGAACATCACAAAACTTGATATAGAAACGGGAGCTATCAATGGATAGAAACAGGAGCTATCAATGGATAGCTTAGTTTGGAGAATTTCGACAATTGTAGAACTCAGTTTTCCATTAACAGTTGGACCAAGCCCCCCAATTGTGATCAGTTTTCCATATGCAGCTGGCCCTTCAGTGCCGCCAAATGCAATAGGCACTCCCCCATTCATCAAAATCATCACATTCTGAAATATATATATATATATATATATATATATATATATATATATATATATATATATAAAGACGCAAATTTATGCCAAATTACACTAAAAACTAAAATAGCAAAAACATAATATTCAATACCCCCCCCCGCCCCCACCAAGCAAGTTAGTAAATAAATGACACATAAATGCAGACAAAAAAAGTTATCTTGGTATTTACACAGTAATTTCATCAAACAATAGGTGGTCATTAGCAAATGCCTTCCACTCACCTTATCTCATCTCTGCATTGGTGGACGACCACACTTTTAGTTTATATATCTTAAATACACCCCAAGAACTATACAGCTCTTGAAGTTCACATCTTTAATTTCTCTCGAGTCTTGATCAACTACCTCTTGAAGTTCACAACTTCCACTGAAATTCTCCTACACAAATACAAAGAAAATATATAGTACCCAATTAGACCTTGATTGACTATGTAACGTTCAATAAATCTAACTAGAATCAAAGGTGAGTTCTCCTTTTCAATACCTCGCTTTAAGGTTTGTGCAGATCCTGTCCCATAGATCCATAATTTCTCTGCCACCGAGGACATTGGAACCCCCTTCAATGCCATTGGAATTATGAATTAGAGCACCGTCACCTAAGGGTTTATGCCACCCACTGCCCATTGGGATTATGAAATTGTACCTTCTCTTTGTCAGAAAATGGCCACTCCAACCTAAGCGAAAAGAATCACCAAGCTTTCACCAACTCTGTTCATCTAAGCAAAAAATAGAACAATGAATAAACATTCTTGGAGAACTAAATTAACGAATCACTGGTTCATGCATGATATAAAAATTCAAAAATAGCACAGAACCCATATCCGTATATATGAATAATAAGAGACTTGCAAGAATCAGAAGTCACGATGACAAAAAAGTATAAAAGACACCAAATTAAGAAAGCACAAAACTTGAAAAGAACCCTTTTCAGAACACGAACAAATATAAAGAATTCAATCATACCCAGTTCAAGAATCATGAATAAGATGAACCCCAAGTGGTAAAAAGGAGGTTTTGGAACGAACCACAAGCATATCATTCACATCATCTAGGTTTATTATTAGGGTACAAAAAGCTACAAATTTAACCAAATTAGTACCCTTCGTAACACATTCCACTTTATCGGAAAATAAACTGCCCCTTTTACCGAAAAATAAAAAAATTGCTTGACTTCCTAAATCACATGACCGAATTCTAATTCATAAAAAAGTTAGAAACAATCCAATCAAAATGAAAAGATTTTTTTTCCTACTGTTAAGAGGCCTCAGATAATTTGTACACATCATAATCTAAAAGCAAATAATCAGCCAATGTAGGCAAAATCTTAATTCATCACCGACCTCACCCACATCGATACAGAATAATGATTCAAACAAAAAATATCATAATAAAATTAATAAAATTCAATGTAAGAAACACGATAGGTTAATTAAATTAGGAGCCGCTAGATGGAATTTATTAAATTGGGGAAAGAGATCACTCGGTGGTGGCAATATAGTTTATGGTTCGATTCTGCCAACGGATTTCCTCAACTTCATTCAGAAGACGGAGCTTTTCTATCCTCATCGTGAAACTCTTTCCCCCAAACACAAATCAACCACTATTAATTGAAATAATTTGAAAACAAAAAAAGGGGAAAATAAAAATAGGGTAATTAATTTTCTACGAAACGAAAGAGATCAGATATTGAAAAAAGCAGAGATCACTCAGTTCAGCAGGGTAGTCAACACGTGAAGTAATCTCCCAAAAGAGAGAGAACCGATCTGTTGAGCTTGACTTTTATGTGGTCATCACTGTGATCTCTTTCTGATTCATAAATTATAGACAACAGATTTTAAAAAGAAATCGAAAACAAACAAATAAGGTAAATTAAAAAATCCAGAAAGTTGTGGGTGGAAGAGAAACCCTTGACACAACAATGGCGCTGTGGAACTGAGCACGAGCTATGAATTTATAGGAAAAGCGCTTTAGGGTTTCTGAAGGTGAGTGACCCTCACAGCGAGAGAATAACGCCGTCACCTTGCAAATTTGAATGGACCAAACAAACCTTCCGATATTTTCTTCTTTTCTTTTTTTCTTTTTAATCACTGGAGACATTTTCTATATCTCTTTCAATAAAATTGATAATATATAATTTTAGGGCCGCAAGTATGTAAGCGATGGGCAGATGGGCCACTTGACTTCGATTGGCCCATCCCAGCCCGAGGAGAACAATATATATATAATTAGTGTTACCAAAACACTCTGTATCACTCGCTTTCTAGCTCATTATTTTCTATTGATTAAAATTCAAACAGGTTCCACTATTTTGCAATTGAATTTCATTAATTTATGTGAGTCTTACTTGAATTTTGTAGTATCCACATAAGTCTCAACTAATACGATTGTCAAATAGGTTGACCCTGCTCTTTCCAAAGTGTCGATGATGAGATTTGTGATAAACAGACTAAACTATATGAAACGTTTTTGAATGGGACGTAAAGTTTTTTTTTCACTAAAATGGGCCAATGTTCCTACAAAATGCAGATGCGATTAAAAGGGTTGCTTTATGGATCGAGATTCCAAAAATTCCTATGGAATTATACAACACTTCGTTTCTTTGAAGAATCGGTGCGGGTCTAGGAACAATGCAGGAGGTGGATAGACTCACCTCAATCCACTCTAGGGGGAAATACGTAAGAATTTGCGTTGAAATGGATTTGGAACAGCCTTTAAAATCATTTATTAAAATTCGAGGGCATAAGCTTTTCCTCGAGTATGAGGGTTTACACCTAATTTGCTTCAAATGAGAAAAGTATGGACACAAGTCGGCCCAATATGTTGACAAAAGAAGCAACCAAGAAGATGATCCAAAGGTCAATGCTCAAAGAATGATTAAAACTTTGCTGGTTGGTGCCCCTGTTGAAGGCTCCCAAGCACCGGATCAATTGAATAACTCAAATACAAAATATGGCTCATGGATGGTAGCTGTCCCTCGAAAACCAAGGAAACAACAAAAGTCCCAATCTACTGCAGAAGGATCTGCTAAGGATAAGAATGACGAAGAAGGAGAATCTTCCAAAGGCCAGAATGTCAAGCCTATTGATTCCAGATCCAAAAGCCATAATGTTAAGCCTGATGGCTCCAGATTTGCAGTTTTGTCTTCATATCACCCCCATTCTGATAAGGAGGGGACCACCCCTGAAGAAGTAAATAACCTGACTCCAATCCAGACTCAGCCAGTAGAAGAAAAAATTCCAGATGTTGAGAGCTAAAAACTCAAATCAGTCCATCTTGATGAATTTAAAAGTAATTTAAAAAAATGTATAAACAAAACTTACACAATAACAAATTAGAAATAAAACTAACATAAAAAAATATACAAAACAATATAAAACAAAAACAATATACAATATAACACAAAAAAAAATATACAATATACAGAGAACAATATACAAAATAATATACAAAAGAGAATAAGAAGGATTGGAAAAAAAAAGAGTTGGAGAAGGAATATTCTTACCACTAAGGTACCCAGCCTTGATTTGGCAAACCAATAATTGTTGCAAATAGAATTCACACTCAGCTTCTGAGAGTTGTTGTCCTTGTCCAACTCATTCGTAAATGCCTTCGCTGCCACTCTCCTTATCTCATCTCTGCATTGGTGGAGCATATTAAGCAAGTCATTAAGGGTTTGCTGCCTATGTTTATACTAAAAAATGCATGGCATTTAACAAAGGCAACCAAATGTACTATGAAAGAAGTAATTTTCATTCTATGAATAACTAAACAAACACCAGGATGGATTATTATGCATAGAAAATGTTATTACAGTCTACACACAAAGTATTGCTAAGCAACATTAGAAATCAATCTATACTTGTTTAACTTGTATTTTAGTTTTTTATTAGGAAAAACAAAATACTCGTATTGTTAGCAACCAATTCCCTGAAGTACAGTATTTATTTAATATCTATTTTTGACTTCTCCGGAAAATATTATAGTAAGTGATAACCACCATAATCGAATGGATATTATACAAGAAACCTCTAAATTCAAAGAACCAAATCGTTTCAATGTATATTATGGAAGTGAATTAAAGAAGGCAGATTGTATGAAATGGTTTCAATAAAATAAACCATATTTCAAACAAGCAGAACAGTGTAGAAAGACATCACAAATATTGATTTGTATTTTACAATCTTCACAAAATCATATAAGCTATCACAGAAACAAGACAACAGATTACCTGAACATCACAAAACTTGATATAGAAACGGGAGCTATCAATGGATAGAAACATGAGCTATCAATGGATAGCTTAGTTTGGAGAATTTCGGCAATTGTAGAACTCGGTTTTCCATTAACAGTTGGACCAAGTCCCCCCAATTGTGATCAGCTTTCCATATGCAGCTGGCCCTTCAGTGCCGCCAAATGCAATAGGCACTCCCCCATTCATCAAAATCATCACATTCTGAAATATATATATATATATATATATATATATATATATATATATATATATATATATATAAAGACCCAAATTTATGTCAAATTACACTAAAAACTAAAATAGCAAAAACATTATATTCAATACCCCCCCCCCCCCCCCCCCTTCCCCCACCAATCAAGTTAGTAAATAAATGACACATAAATGCAGACAAAAAAAGTTATCTTGGAATTTACACAGTAATTTCATCAAACAATAGATGGTCATTAGCAAATGCCTTCCACTCACCTTATCTCATCTCTGCATTGGTGGACGACCACACCTTTAGTTTATATATCTTAAATACACCCCAAGAACTATACAGCTCTTGAAGTTCACATCTTTAATTTCTCTCGAGTCTTGATCAACTACCTCTTGAAGTTCACAACTTCCACTTGAAATTCTCCTACACAAATACAAAGAAAATATATAGTACCCAATTAGACCTTGATTGACTATGTAACGTTCAATAAATCTAACTAGAATCAAAGGTGAGTTCTCCTTTTCAATACCTCGCTTTAAGGTTTGTGCAGATCCTGTCCCATAGATCCATAATTTCTCTGCCACTGAGGACATTGGAACCCCCTTCAATGCCATTGGAATTATGAATTAGAGCACCGTCACCTAAGGGTTTATGCCACCCACTGCCCATTGGGATTATGAAATTGTACCTTCTCTTTGTCACAAAATGGCCACTCCAACCTAAGCGAAAAGAATCACCAAGCTTTCACCAACTCTGTTCATCTAAGCAAAAAATAGAACAATGAATAAACATTCTTGGAGAACTAAATTAACGAATCACAGGTTCATGCATGATATAAAAATTCAAAAATAGCACAGAACCCATATCCGTATATCTGAATAATAACATACTTTCAAGAATCAGAAGTCACGATGACAAAAAGCTATAAAAGACACCAAATTAAGAAAGCACAAAACTTGAAAAGAACCCTTTTCAGAACACGAACAAACATAAAGAATTCAATCATACCCAGTTCAAGAATCATGAATAAGATGAACCCCAAGTGGTAAAAAAGAGCTTTTGGAACGAACCACAAGCATATCATTCACATCATCTAGGTTTATTATTATGGTACAAAAAGCTACAAATTTAACCAAATTAGTACCCTTCGAAACACATTCCGCTTTATCAGAAAATAAACTGCCCCTTTTACCGAAAAATAAAAAAATTGCTTGATTTCCTGAATCACATGACCGAATTCTAATTCATAAAAAAGTTAGAAACAATCCAATCAAAATGAAAAGATTTTTTTTTCCTACTGTTAAGAGGCCTCAGATATTTTGTACACATCATAATCTAAAAGCAGATAATCAACCAATGTAGGCAAAATCTTAATTCATCACCGACCTCACCCACATCGATACAGAATAATGATTTAAACAAAAAAATATCATAATAAAATTAATAAAATTCAATGTAAGAAACACGATAGGTTAATTAAATTAGGAGCCGCTAGTTGGAATTTATTAAATTGGGGAAAGAGATCACTCGGTGGTGGCAATATGGTTTATGGTTCGATTCTCAACGGATTTCCTCAACTTGATTCGTAAGAGGGAGCTTTTATATCCTCATCGTGAAACTCTTTCCCCAAAACACAAATCAATCACTATTAATTGAAATAATTTGAAAATGAAAAAAGGGGAAAATAAAAATAGGGTAATTAATTTTCTACGAAACGAAAGAGATCGGATATTGAAAAAGGAAGAGATCACTCAGTTCAGCAGGGTAGTCAACACGTAAAGTGATTCCCAAAAGAGAGAAAATCGTGCATTCCGGTCTGTTGAGCTTGACTTTTATGTGGTCATCACTGTGATCTCTTTCTGATTCATAAATTATAGACAACAGATTTTAAAAAGAAATCGGATACAAACAAATAAGGTAAATTAAAAAAATCTAGAAAGGTGCGGGTGGAAGAGAAACCCTTGACACAACAATGGCGCTGTGGAACTGAGCACGAGCTATGAATTTATAGGAAGAGCGCTTTAGGGTTTCTGAAGGTGAGTGACCCTCACAGCGAGAGAATAATGTCATCACCTTGCAAATTTGAATGGACCAAACAAACCTTCCGATTTTTCCTTCTTTTCTTTTTTTCTATTTAATCACTGGAGACATTTTCTATATCACTTTCAATAAAATTGATAATATATAATTTTAGGGCCGCAAGTATGTAAGCGATGGTCAGATGGGCCACTTGACTTCGATTGGCCCATCCCAGCCCGAGGAGAACAATATATATAATTAGTGTTACCAAAACACTCTCTATCACTCGCTTTCTAGCTCATTATTTTCTATTGATTAAAATTCAAATAGGTTCCACTATTTTGCAAATGAATTTCATTAATTTATGTGAGTCTTACTTGAATTTTGTAGTATCCACATAAGTCTCAACTAATACGATTGTCAAATAGGTTAACCATGCTCTTTCCAAAGTGTCGATGATGAGATTTGATATAAACAGACTAAACTATATGAAACGTTTTTGAATGGGATGTAAAGTTTCTTTTTTCACTAAAATGGGCCAATGTTCCTACAAAATGCAGATGCGATTAAAAGGGTTGCTTTATGGATCCAGATTCCAAAACTTCCAATGGAATTATACAACACTTCGTTTCTTTGAAGAATCGGTCCGGGTCTAGGAACAATGCAGGAGGTGATCAGACTCACCTCAATCCACTCTAGGGGGAAATACGCAAGAATTTGCGTTGAAATGGATTTGGAACAGCCTTTAAAATCTTTTATTGAAATTTGAGGGCATAAGCTTTTCCTCGAGTATGAGGGTTTACACCTGATTTGCTTCAAATGCGGAAAGAATGGACACAAGTCGGTCCAATATGTTGACAAAAGAAGCAACCATGAAGATAATCCAAAGTTCAATTCTCAAAGAAAGATTAAACCTTTGTTGGTTGGTGCCCCTGTTGAAGGCTCCCAAGCACCGGATCAATTGAATAACTCAAATGCAAAATATGGCTCATGGATGGTAGCTGTCCCTCGAAAACCAAGGAAACAACAAAAATCCCAATCTACTGCAGAAGGATCTCCTAAGGATAAGAATGACCAAGAAGGAGAATCTTCCAAAGGCCAGAATGTCAAGCCTATTGATTCCAGATCCAAAAGCCATAATGTCAAGCCTGATGGCTCCAGATTTGCAGTTTTTTCTTCATATCACCAACATTCTGATAAGGAGGGGACCACCCCTGATGAAGTAAATAACCTGACTCCAATCCAGACTCAGCCAGTAGAAGAAAAGATGCCAGATGTTGAGAGCTAAAAACTCAAATCAGTCCATCTTGATGAATTTAAAAGTAATTTAAAAAAAAATGTATAAACAAAACTTACACAATAACAAATTAGGAATAGAACTAACATAAAAAATATACAAAACAATATAAAACAAATTACAATATAACACAAAAAAAAAACAATATACAATATACAGGGAACAATATACAAAATAATATACAAAAGAGAATAAGAAGGATTGGAAAAAAAAAGAGTTGGAGAAGGAATATTCTTACCACTAAGGTACCCAGCCTTGATTTGGCAAACCAATCATTGTTGCAAACAGAATTCACACTCAGCTTCTGATAGTTGTTGTCCTTGTCCAATTCATTCGCAAATGCCTTCGCTGCCACTCTCCTTATCTCATCTCTGCATTGGTGGAGCATATGAAGCAAGTAGCAAGTCATTAAGGGTTTGCTGCCTATGTTTATAGTAAAAAATGCATGGCATTTAACAAAGCCAACCAAATGTACTATGAAAGAAGTAATTATCGTTCTATGAATAACTAAACAGACACCAGGATGGATTATTATGCATAGAAAATGTTATTACAGTCTACACACAAAGTATTGCTAAGCAACATTAGAAATCAATCTATACTTGTTTAACTTGCGTTTTAGTTTTTTATTAGGAAAAACAAAAAACTTGTATTGTTAGCAACCAATTCCCCAAGTACAATATTTATTTAATATCTATTTTTGTCTTCTCCGAAAAACATTATAGTAAGTGATAACCACCATAATCGAATGGATATTATACCAGAAACCTCTAAATTCAAAGAACCAAATCGTTTCAATGTATATTATGGAAGTGAATTAAAGAAGGCAGAATGTATGAAATGGTTTCAATAAAATAAACCATATTTCAAACAAGCTGAACAGTGTAGAAAGACATCACAAATATTGATTTGCATTTTGCAATCTTCACAAAATCATATAAGCTATCACAGAAACAAGACAACAGATTACCTAAACATCACAAAACTTGATATAGAAACGGGAGCTATCAATGGATAGAATGGAGCTAATAGTTTGGAGAATTTCGGCAATTGTAGAACTTAGTTTTCCATTAACAGTTGGACCAAGCCCCCAAATTGATATCAGTTTTCCATATGCAGCTGGCCCTTCAGTGCCGCCAAATGCAATAGGCACTCTCCCATTCATCAAAATCATCACATACTGAAATATATATATATAAAGACGCAAATTTATGTCAAATTACACTAAAAACTAAAATAGCAAAAACATTATATTCAAAACCACCCCCCCCCCCCCCCCCCCCAAAATCAAGTTAGTAAATAAATGACACAAAAAAAAAACTAAAAAAGTTATCTTGGTATTTACACAATAATTTCATCAAACAATATGTGGTCATTAGCAAATGCCTTCCACTCACCTTATCTCATCTCTGCATTGGTGGACGACCACACCTTTAGTTTATATATCTTAAATACACCCCAAGAACTATACAGCTCTTGAAGTTCACATCTTTAATTTCTCTCGAGTCTTGATCAACTACCTCTTGAAGTTCACATCTTCCATTGAAATTCTCCTACACAAATACAAAGAAAATATATAGTACCCGATTAGACCTTGATTGACTATGTAACGTTCAATAAATCTAAATAGAATCAAAGGTGAGTTCTCCTTTTCAATACCTCGCTTTAAGGTTTGTGCAGATCCTGTCCCATAGATCCATAATTTCTCTGCCACTGAGGACATTGGAACCCCCTTCAATGCCATTGGAATTATGAATTAGAGCACCGTCACCTAAGGGTTTATGCCACCCACTGCCCATTGGGATTATGAAATTGTACCTTCTCTTTGTCACAAAATGGCCACTCCAACCTAAGCGAAAAGAATCACCAAGCTTTCACCAACTCTGTTCATCTAAGCAAAAAATAGAACAATCAATAAACATTCTTGGAGAACTAAATTAACGAATCACTGGTTCATGCATGATATAAAAATTCAAAAATAGCAAAGAACCATATCCGTATATCTGAATAATAAGAGACTTGCAAGAATCAGAAGTCACGATGACAAAAAAGTATAAAAGACACCAAATTAAGAAAGCACAAAACTTGAAAAGAACCCTTTTCAGAACACGAACAAATATAAAGAATTCAATCATACCCAGTTCAAGAATCATGAATAAGATGAACCCCAAGTGGTAAAAAGGATCTTTTGGAACGATCCACAAGCATATCATTCACATCATCTAGGTTTATTATTATGGTACAAAAAGCTACAATTTTAACCAAATTAGTACCCTTCGAAACACATTCCGCTTTATCAACAAATAAACTGCCCCTTTTACCGAAAAATAAAAAAATTGCTTGACTTCCTGAATCACATGATCGAATTCTAATTCATAAAAAAATTAGAAACAATCCAATCAAAATGAAAAGATTTTTTTCCTACTGTTAAGAGGCCTCGGATAATTTGTACACATCATAATCTAAAAGCAGATAATCAACCAATGTAGGGAAAATCTTAATTCATCACTGACCTCACCCACATCGATACAGAATAATGATTTAAACAAAAAAATATCATAATAAAATTAATAAAATTCAATGTAAGAAACACGATAGGTTAATTAAATTAGGAGCCGCTAGATGGAATTTATTAAATTGGGGGAAGAGATCACTCGGTGGTGGCAATATGGTTTATGGTCCGATTCTGCCAACGGATTTCCTCAACTTGATTCAGAAGAGGGAGCTTTTCTATCCTCATCGTGAAACTCTTTCCCCCAAACACAAATCAATCACTATTAATTGAAATAATTTGAAAACGAAAAAAGGGGAAAATAAAAATAGGGTAATTAATTTTCTACGAAACAAAGGAGATCAGATATTGAAAAAAGAAGAGATCACTCAGTTCAGTAGGGTAGTCAACACGTAAAGTAATCTCCCAAAAGAGAGAGAAAACCGGTCTGTTGAGCTTGACTTTTATGTGGTCATCACTGTGATCTCTTTCTGATTCATAAATTATAGACAACAGATATTAAAAAGAAATCGAAAACAAACAAATAAGGTAAATTAAAAAAATCCAGAAAGGTGCGGGTGGAAGAGAAACCCTTGACACAACAATGGCGCTATGGAACTGAGCACGAGCTATGAATTTATTGGAAGAGCGCTTTAGGGTTTCTGAAGGTGAGTGACCCTCACAGCGAGAGAATAATGTCGTCACCTTGCAAATTTGAATGGACCAAACAAACCTTCCGATTTTTCCTTCTTTTCTTTTTTTCTTTTTAATCACTGGAGACATTTTCTATATCTCTTTCAATAAAATTGATAATATATAATTTTAGGGCCGCAAGTATGTAAAGATGGTCAGATGGGCCACTTGACTTCGATTGGCCCATCCCAACCCGAGGAGAACAATATATATAATTAGTGTTACCAAAACACTCTCTATCACTCGCTTTCTAGCTCATTATTTTCTATTGATTAAAATTCAAATAGGTTCCACTATTTTGCAAATGAATTTCATTAATTTATGTGAGTCTTACTTGAATTTTGTAGTATCCACATTGTCTCAACTAATACGATTGTCAAATAGGTTAACCATGCTCTTTCCAAAGTGTCGATGATAATATTTGATATAAACAGACTAAACTATATGAAACGTTTTTGAATGGGATGTAAAGTTTCTTTTTTCACTAAAATGGGCCAATGTTCCTACAAAATGCAGATGCGATTAAAAGGGTTGCTTTATGGATCCAGATTCCAAAACTCCAATGGAATTATACAACACTTCGTTTCTTTGAAGAATCGGTGCGGGTCTAGGAACAATGCAGGAGGTGATAAGACTCACCTCAATCCACTCTAGGGGGAAATACGCAAGAATTTGCGTTGAAATGGATTTGGAACAGCCTTTAAAATCTTTTATTGAAATTTGAGTGCATAAGCTTTTCCTTGAGTATGAGGGTTTACACCTGATTTGCTTCAAATGCGAAAAGTATGGACACAAGTGGGTCCAATATGTTGACAAAAGAAGCAACCCTGAAGATCATCCAAAGTTCAATTCTCAAAGAAAGATTAAACCTTTGTTGGTTGGTGCCCCTGTTGAAGGCTCCCAAGCACCGGATCAATTGAATAACTCAAATGCAAAATATGGCTCATGGATGGTAGCTGTCCCTCGAAAACCAAGGAAACAACAAAAGTCCCAATCTACTGCAGAAGGATCTCCTAAGGATAAGAATGACCAAGAAGGAGAATCTTCCAAAGGCCATAATGTCAAGCCTATTGATTCCAGATCCAAAAGCCATAATGTCAAGCCTGATGGCTCCAGATTTGCAGTTCGGTCTTCATATCACCAACATTCTGATAAGGAGGGGACCACCCCTGAAGAACTAAATAACCTGACTCCAATCCAGACTCAGCCAGTAGAAGAAAAGATGCCAGATGTTGAGAGCTAAAAACTCAAATCAGTCCATCTTGATGAATTTAAAAGTAATTTAAAAAAAATGTATAAACAAAACTTACACAATAACAAATTAGAAATAGAACTAACATAAAAAATATACAAAACAATATAAAACAAATTACAATATAACACAAAAAAAAAACAATATACAATATACAGGGAACAATATACAAAATAATATACAAAAGAGAATAAGAAGGATTGGAAAAAAAAAAGAGTTGGAGAAGGAATATTCTTACCTCTAAGGTACCCAGCCTTGATTTGGCAAACCAATCATTGTTGCAAACAGAATTCACACTCAGCTTCTAATAGTTGTTGTCCTTGTCCAATTCATTCGCAAATGCCTTCGCTGCCACTCTCCTTATCTCATCTCTGCATTGGTGGAGCATATGAAGCAAGTCATTAAGGGTTTGCTGCCTATGTTTATAGTAAAAAATGCATGGCATTTAACAAAGGCAACCAAATGTACTATGAAAGAAGTAATTATCATTCTATGAATAACTAAACAAACAACAGGATGGATTATTATGCATAGAAAATGTTATTACAGTCTACACACAAAGTATTGCTAAGCAACATTAGAAATCAATCTATACTTGTTTAACTTGCATTTTAGTTTTTTATTAGGAAAAACAAAAAACTTGTATTGTTAGTAACCAATTCCCTGAAGTACAGTATTTATTTAATATCTATTTTTGTCTTCTCCGGAAAACATTATAGTAAGTGATAACCACCATAATCGAATGGATATTATACAAGAAACCTCTAAATTCAAAGAACCAAATCGTTTCAATGTATATTATGGAAGTGAATTAAAGAAGGCAGAATGTATGAAATGGTTTCAATAAAATAAACCATATTTCAAACAAGCTGAACAGTGTAGAAAGACATCACAAATATTGATTTGCATTTTGCAATCTTCACAAAATCATATAAGCTATCACAGAAACAAGACAACAGATTACCTGAACATCACAAAACTTGATATAGAAACGGGAGCTATCAATGGATAGCTTAGTTTGGAGAGTTTCGGCAATTGTAGAACTTAGTTTTCCATTAACAATTGGACCAAGCCCCCAAATTGATATCAGTTTTCCATATGCAGCTGGCCCTTCAGTGCCGCCAAATGCAATAGGCACTCCCCTATTCATCAAAATCATCACATATTGAAATATATATATATATAAAGACGCAAATTTATGTCAAATTACACTAAAAACTAAAATAGCAAAAACATTATATACAACAATCCCCCCCCCCCCCCCCCCAAAAAAAATCAAGTTAGTAAATAAATGACACAAAAAACAAACAAAAAAAGCTATCTTGGTATTTACACAATAATTTCATCAAACAATATGTGGTCATTAGCAAATGCCTTCCACTCACCTTATCTCATCTCTGCATTGGTGGACGACCACACCTTTAGTTTATATATCTTAAATACACCCCAAGAACTATACAGCTCTTGAATTTCACATCTTTAATTTCTCTCGAGTCTTGATCAACTACCTCTTGAAGTTCACATCTTCCATTGAAATTCTCCTACACAAATACAAAGAAAATATATAGTACCCAATTAGACCTTGATTGACTATGTAACGTTCAATAAATCTAAATAGAATCAAAGGTGAGTTCTCCTTTTCAATACCTCGCTTTAAGGTTTGTGCAGATCCTGTCCCATAGATCCATAATTTCTCTGCCACTGAGGACATTGGAACCCCCTTCAATGCCATTGGAATTATGAATTAGAGCACCGTCACCTAAGGGTTTATGCCACCCACTGCCCATTGGGATTATGAAATTGTACCTTCTCTTTGTCACAAAATGGCCACTCCAACCTAAGCGAAAAGAATCACCAAGCTTTCACCAACTATGTTCATCTAAGCAAAAAATAGAACAATCAATAAACATTCTTGGAGAACTAAATTAACGAATCACTGGTTCATGCATGATATAAAAATTCAAAAATAGCAAAGAACCCATATCCGTATATCTGAATAATAAGAGACTTGCAAGAATCAGAAGTCACGATGACAAAAAAGTATAAAAGACACCAAATTAAGAAAGCACAAAACTTGAAAAGAACCCTTTTCATAACACGAACAAATATAAAGAATTCAATCATACCCAGTTCAAGAATCATGAATAAGATGAACCCCAAGTGGTAAAAATGAGCTTTTGGAACGAACCACAAGCATATCATTCACATCATCTAGGTTTATTATTATGGTACAAAAAGCTACAAATTTAACCAAATTAGTACCCTTCGAAACACATTCCGCTTTATCAAAAAATAAACTGCCCCTTTTACCGAAAAATAAAAAAATTGCTTGACTTCCTGAATCACATGATCGAATTCTAATTCATAAAAAAATTAGAAACAATCCAATCAAAATGAAAAGATTTTTTTTCCTACTCATTAAGAGGCCTTAGATAATTTGTACACATCATAATCTAAAAGCAGATAATCAACCAATGTAGGCAAAATCTTAATTCATCACCGACCTCACCCACATCGATACAGAATAATGATTTAAACAAAAAAATATCATAATAAAATTAATAAAATTCAATGTAAGAAACACGATAAGGTCACTAATTCTAACCCTTGGGTTTGCATGTATTCTAGGGTTGAGAAGTGTTCTCCCATGGCAGCCTCCGTGAACTGCCCATGGGAATTCATGTTCCCTGACATTCTCCCTCCCTCAACTTCTGCTCCTCCTAATCTTGTTTCCCCAATCGCTGCCTCGTCCGACCCCCATGAAAACTCACACGTCCAACATGTGCATCCGCCTCCCCTAAGTCGTTCGCTCAAGCAGTTTGCAACTTGATGGACCTTTCTTTGTCCCAGTTGCCTCGTCCTAGAATTATCAGTGGTGCGGTCTCTATAGAAATCTCTAAGGAGGAGTATCAGATCGGTCTTAAAAGCTCCAAGTACTGCCTCCATGGTCGGTTACTGATGGCAAAAGGAAACCAGCCTCTCAAGACCGCTGACTTGCGTTCCAAGCTTTCTGCCTTGTGGAAGCCAATTTCGCAGTGGCGTTTGACTCCTATAGGGAAAGGTTACTTTGAGTTTGGCTTTCAATCCCAGGAAGATTTTTCTTGAATATGGTCCTCGGGTTCTTGGAATCTAAATCCTGGGATCTTGCGCCTGTCCAGATGGAGTGCTGATTTTAACCCTAATCATCAGAAACAGACGCAGGTGCAATGTTGGGTGAGAATCTATGATCTCCCTCAAGAATATTGGCGTCCAAAAATCCTTTTTGAAATAGCTAATGGAGTTGGCACTCCAATCACCCTCGATGAGGCCACCAGGACGAGGGCATTGGGTCATTTTGCAAGGGTCCTGGTTGAGATTGATTTGAAAGGAAGGATTCCAAATAAGATAATGGTTGAGAGGGAGGACTTTGCCTTCTATGTGGAACTCGACTATGAAAACCTTCCTGCTTTCTGTAATTTTTGCGGTATCATTGGTCATGAGGAGACTAGCTGCAAGAAAAAGAATGGTGTTAACATCCCGGGTAAGGAAGGAAAATATCAGGATCGAGGGCACACCAAGAGATCTTCAACTTTTGTTCAAAAGCAGAAGCATGCTGTGGATGCTATGCATGGAGATGAGGCTGCGAAGATAGTGGTTGATCTTGCCAGTCCTGGTAGCAGCAAGAAGGAGGTTCATGAGCAGGGATCTCAAATGGCTGGTGCAGTGATTGGCCAGTATGTCCTTCGTGTTCCTTGTACAAATGAAATTCCCGATAGAGGGATGTGGAGTTTATAATTCAAAAGGAAATTGAGGCTCCGGTGCAGTGCAATGAAGAAGTGTCTCGGGTCATTATGTCTCAGAAGGTTGGTGACATTATGCGACTTCAGGCAACCAAGGATCGAGGAGGATAGTGACTCAGTGGAGACTATCTTTGATGAATCCCAACCACACCTATGTTAATGTAAATAATGCTCTGGGAGAGAGAAATCACTTGGTGCCAAGTCAGGTGATTCCTGACTCTTTGGAAGGAAATGCATCATACTCTAAATCACCAGAGTTTCTCTCTGACCCGGTTCCCCCAGCTGTTAGGAAAGACATGGCAATAGTTTCTAGATTATGGGCAGATGTGGATGAGGATTTGGAACCTAACCCTTCTCCTACTGCCATCAGGGCGCAGGATGCAGCTTGTAATGCTCCCTTCACTGTGGTTTTGAGTAAGTCTCAGCGAAGGAAGCTTAGACAACAACAGAAAGCAGGCAAGGCAAAGGTGGTTGTTCATAACCCTAGAAGGGGTGGTCCGCGTAATCTTGCTTGATGAGAGCCTTCTTTTGGAATGCTAGAGGCCTAGGAAACTTAGATACTAGGTAAATGCTTAAAAAGCTATGCAAAAAGAATAAGCCAGACTTAGTGTTCTTGGCTGAGCCTTGGATTGAATTAGATCAGATTCGCCCGTCCTTTTGGATCAGTCTTGGTCTTAAGCATTTCTCTTCTAATACTAGAGTTAACAGAATCCCTAGTTTATGGTGCTTCTGCTCGCGTAGTATGGATCCTACTGTCCTCTTTGTCTCCTCCCAATGTTGTGTTTTCTCCTTTTCCTTAAATAGTCACAGGTTTTTTGTGGCTGCTGTCTATGCTTCTACCTTGTATCAAAGAAGGAGGGAGCTTTGGAGGGATTTAATTAGTTTGGAGCATGATCACCCTGGCCCTTGGCTATTTGTGGGGGACTTTAATGCAGTCCTTGGGGCTCATGAGCAATCTGGAGGTTGTTTGCCTCTTAAAGCTTCCTGTGATGATTTCATGGCCTGGACAAATGTGGGCAATTTTTCTCACATTGAAACCAGAGGAGTGCCTTTTACTTGGTCGAATGGTAGAGTTGGCACTGCATTTACTCAGAAAAGGCTTGATAGAGCAATAGTGAATGCCTCTTGGCTATCCTATTGGTCCAGTTTAGCATGTTACACCTTAACCAAGAGTCACTCGGATCACTATCCTATTATGATTACTCAACTTAAAGGTCCTAGGTCAACCCCAGCTTGCTTCGTATATACCTGGATATGTGGTCGGATCATCCAAGCTGTGCTAACCTTGTCAAAGAAGCCTGGTCCTTGCCTCGTGAGTGGCTGTCCAATGTATGTTCTAATGCAGAAACTAAAGCACCTAAAAGCTAGATTTAAATCATGGAATAAACTGGAATTTGGTGATGTCCATGCAAGGGTGAATACAAAGATTGTCTTTGGTGGATCAGATTCAAATGGATATTGCAACCAATGGATATTCTGAGTTGCTTCATCAGCAAGAAGTTAAAGCTCAAATGGAGTTGGATCAGGCTTTAACCTATGAGGAGTCCTACTGGAAGCAAAAGGCTAATCTGCAATTGTTTAAATGTGGAGACAGAAACACTTCTTTTCTTCATAGAGCTGTTGAGTTTAAAAAATCAACCAAGCAAATGTCTATTTTAAGGCATGGTGATGAGGTTCTCGAGCTCTCCACTGACATTGAGCAACATGTACTTCAGTTTTATTCAAGTCTCTATGCAACTGAGAATCATTGCATTGATAACGGCCTTGTGGAGAATGCAATCCAGCAGTCTGTCACTGCAGAAGACAATGCTATGCTTCTTAGGATGCCTTCTTTTGAGGAAATCACTGAGGTTGTATTCTCAATGAATGCCTCGGGGACCCCTGGTCCTGATGGTTTTGGGGGTTCCTTCTACCAAAAGTTCTGGAATATAGTAAGCTTGGATGTGTATAGATCAGTATACCAATTCTTCGAGCAGAACTGGATCTTGCCAGGCCTTAACTCCAACCTGGTGGCCCTCATTCCCAAGTTTCCAGAGGCTGACTGCATTGGTGACTACAGGCCAATTGCTTTGGCAAACTTCCAATTTAAAATCATCACCAAAGTGCTGGCGGATAGGTTATCTTCCATTGCTCCTAAGGTGATCTCGTCACAGCAGCGGGGCTTTGTTAAGGACAGGCACATTTCTGATTGCATTTGTCTAGCTTCTAAGGCGATTAACATGCTAGATATCAAATCTTTTGGGGGGAACCTGGCACTCAAGTTTTACATAAAGAAAGCCTTTGACACCCTGGATTGGGACTTCCTGTTGAGAGTTCTGAAAGCCTTTGGTTTCCATGAAGTCTTCTACAACTGGGTGCATACTATCCTGAAATCTGCAAGGCTTTCCTTCCTAGTAAATGGCCATTCAGTGGGTTATATTGGCTGTAAGAGAGGGGTGCGCCAGGGTGATCCTTTGTCCCCTCTACTCTTTTGTTTGGCTGAAGAGGTGCTTAGTAGGAGTATCTCCTCTTTAATGGAAGCTGGGAAACTGCAACACATGGCGGGCCCTAGAAACTGCATGCCTCCCTCTCATGTCTTCTACGCTGATGACATACTGGTCTTCTGCAAGGGGAATAAAAGAGGCCTGCGTAACCTAATGAACCTTTTTAACAGATATGCTGAGACCTCTGGCCAGCAGTTGAGTCGGGACAAGTGCAAGTTTTATGCTGGAACCATTGCTCCTAGAAGGTTAGTGGTAATTAAGGATGTTCTTGGCTTCACACAAGGTCAGCTTCCTTTCTTTTATCTGGGTGTTCCAGTCTTCAAAGGCAAACCCAAAGTGATTCACTTGCAGCCAATTGCTGATAGGGTTAAAGCCAAACTATCAGCTTGGAAGGGCTCCTTGCTATCAATTATGGGCAGATTAGAACTGGTAAAGTCAGTGATTGAAGGCATGCTATTGTATAGTTTTCAAGTTTATAGTTGGCTTATTGCCTTGCTAAAGTCCATTGATAAATGGTTGAGGAACTTCATCTGGTCTGGTTGCACTCACTCTAGAAAAATTGTAACTGTTGCCTGGAGTAAGCTGTGTAAGCCATTAGCTGAAGGTGGCTTAGGCCTCAGATCAGCAAGGTCGGTTAATGAGGCAGCCATGTTAAAGCTGAGTTGGATGGTCTCCTCTTCGAATGAAGACTGGGCTATCCTCTGCAGATCCAGGTTCTTTAGAAGGGGTGTTCCTTTGGCTTCCTTTGTCAGATCTTCCATCTGGCCGGGCATTAGAGGATACTTTGGTTTAATCGAGCATAACTCCTCATGGATCCTTGGGAAGGGGGATGAGATTAATTTCTGGAGGGATAGATGGCTAACCAATGCAGTGTCTGTGGTTGATCTTCTTGGCATTCCTCCTACCATGCAGCATCTACTGTCTGCTAGGGTTTCAGACTTCATCATCGAGGGTAAATGGCACCTACCTCTGGAGCTGCATGATAGATTCCCTGCCCTCCTGCATGAGATGAAGAGAGTAATCATCCCGTTGAAGTTGGTAGAGATCAGAAGGTATGGTGTTCTTCAGATGCGGGTAACTTGACTCTCAAGGAAGCCTATCGGTTCCTGAACCCTTCTTCCAACACCCTTAACTGGTGTAATCTCATCTGGAAGAGCTTTATCCCTCCTTCTAAGTCCTTCATAGTTTGGAAGCTGATGTACTCCAAAATGCCAACGGATGATAACCTTAGAGCTAGGGGCTGTGTCATCGTTTCTATCTGCCTTCTTTGTGTTACGCTTCTAATGAGACGACAGTGATCATGTTTTCCTTCACCGCAGGCTTCTCATCCATGCTTTGGACGTGGCTGGGAGGAGGAGCGTTGAATTGTGACCTAAACTCAGCCCTCTGTTGTTTGTCCGTTGGATTCTTTGTGGTAGATTTAGTAGTAGCCACGCCAGAGATATAGCCTTGGCTGCTATCGTTAACACTTTCTCTGTTATTTGGATGTGCAGGAATAGTATCAAATTCAGAAACAAGGTGCTATCTCACAGGCATGCAACCAGCCTCATCATGGCAGATACTCATCTTGCTGGTTCATTGTCTAAAGGGACAGCAACCAACTCTATGGACGACTTCAAGGTGATAAAGTTCTTCTCTGTGGCTTGCCATGCTCCTAGGGCCGATTGTATTAAGCAAGTGGACTGGTTGCCTCCTCCCATAGGATGGACAAAATGCAACACGGATGGGTCAGCTAAAGGCTCATCCCAGGGTATCTTCTTGGGTGGCATCTTTAGAGACTCCGATGGAAAAGTCTTGGGTTGTTTCTCTGAGTTCCTGGGCCTACTCTCTGCTCTCCATGCAGAACTGGTAGCAGCAATGATGGGAGTTGAAATTGCGTCCAAAAAGGGTTGGTTTTCGTTGTGGCTCGAGTGCGACTCAAAAATAGTGGTTGAGGCTCTGACCCTGAACAGGAAAGTTCCATGGCAACTGCATAACAGATGGGAAAATTGTAAAATCCTTTGTAGATGCATGTTGTTTCGGGTGACCCACATCTATAGGGAAGGAAATAGGTGTGCAGATGGTTTAGCTAACTATGGAGAGGCTTCCCATTGTTCCACCTGGTGGGACATGGTGCATGACTTTATTAGAGAGGAGTCTATTCGTAATTGTATTGGACTGCCTAATTATAGGTTCAGTTGATTGTTTCTCTCATGGGTTTGGTTTTATGCCCCCCCATGTTTTCCTTGTCTTACTTTTTTCTATATATTTTATGTTGGCTTCTGGCAGATGATTGTTAGTAGTTGGGGTGCCAACATAGTTGGGATGCCTTCTGCTTTAGTGATGCCTTTGCAAGCCATAGCCTTTATTGAAAAAAAAAATTGTTTGAATAATTTTGATGAGGATTGAATGAATATATATGAGTATAGAAATTGGTTTGGATTTATTGGGATATGTATATTGAAAGATATGAATTTATGAGTTCTTAGGGACTAAAATGCAATTTCTGAGAATTTCAGTGGCTGCACTGAAATTCATATTCTTGTGTGATAAGATTGTAGTCCTTGATGAGACAAAACCATAGAAATTGGTTTGGTGTTAATTGAATTAATACATAAAAAGTTATAAGTTTTTTGTAACAAGGACCTTTTTGCAATTATTGTAAAATATTTGGGGGCAGAAATGTAATTTCTGGAAAATTGAGGGCAAGTGAAAAATAT
The DNA here is from genome assembly GCA_030762895.1 of Sophora flavescens. Classification (NCBI taxonomy): domain Eukaryota; kingdom Viridiplantae; phylum Streptophyta; class Magnoliopsida; order Fabales; family Fabaceae; genus Sophora; species Sophora flavescens. The sequence continues at coordinate 102,419,640 of CM061069.1, read as the reverse complement.
TTCAATAGAAGTTGGTTTGGTGTGATTTGAAGTTATAAATAAAAAGTTACAAGGTTTTAAGTGAATAAGGACCTTTTGTAATTAATGAAAGTTTAGGGACTAAACTTCAATTTTCAAAAATTTAAGTAATTGGACAATTAGAAACTGTTTTTCATACCTATTAAACTGTTCTAAAACTCCAAAATGAGTTTTGGACTATTAGAGTGTAAAATCTTTGAAAAGGGATTTACGCGATTTACAAAATTAATGACAGTCAAATTCTTAGAAATTTTGTATAAATGGAGATTTAGATGTAAAATAGTGTTTCAACATTTTCATATGAGTAATATAACCTAGGAGAGTAAGACAATTGAGGTGAAGAACCATGTTTTAAAAAATATGGCTTTTGGGCCTAAATTCAGTAAAGAGCAGTGAAAACGTCATTAAACATTTTTAAGGATTTTCGAGTAAATGTTTTGAGAAATTGATACCTATGTATCTTTGATGGAAATTATTCTTGAAAATTGATTTGATGTTATCTAAAGGTTTTGGTTTTAAGTCAAAAGGATTCCAGTCTTCAAAGACGAGTTTTTACGGTAAAATGCAAAAAAACCTAAGTCAAGAACGACTTAGTGAAAATACACACGTAATAATTTATGATGTGGGGTGGAACACGACCTTATGTCATAAAGTATGGATAATTCATTATCCATATTCCATAAAATTTAATGGACTCGAAATGATTTATTTTCTTGGAAGCCAAAGAAAAAGGCTCAATTAGAAAAGTACAGAGAAATAAATAATTGGACTTGTGTTCCAATCTCATAATGCGTTAGGACTTTTTAACAAAGTGTTTTAAGATATCTTTACACAAAGATGAAAGGTTACTTGAGAACTTCAGCTCAATGTTAAGTACCGTAATTCGGACTTAAACGTGAAAGAATTCCGATGGAATCAAGATTGAGCTAACACTTTAATGCGGGTGTGAATTCCGTACACATAGTGAAACTATGTTCTGTAAGGCTGTTGTGACTAGGAGATTGAGCTAACACTTTAATGCGGGTGTGAATTCCGTACGGCCGATCTGGTTGATGCTTGGGGATGTCGGGGTTATGAAATACTCACATAGGCCCAGTGAGTTGCTCCTCTGTGGCATGGTGATCTGGAAATACACCGACATACTTGAATAGACGCTACGTGTTTTCTGGTAGTGTAGGATGTTCCCAAAAAATCCTATGACGTGCACGCCCTTTACTATCGAAGCATTCTTTATTACCCAAGACTGGTACCTCCGAAACAATCCTCCGAACAACTCTCTCCGACTGTTTGTAAAACCATGGTATAGGAATTCAGAGGTCACCCCTCAAGTCTTAGATGTCTTCTATCTAGGAAAAGGCGGTGTTGTGGTCATGTTTCTGTGAAGCATTATTGTTTTGTTATGAGTGTAGATATGATTGATAATTGTTAATTGTACGTACATGAGAGTCGTACCACTGTATGTCTGCCTTAAGTGTAAGATAAATGGAAATATCACCTCCTTATTTTTATATTTCCTATGTCGGCTGGCTATGTGCATTCTGTATTCTTTTGAGAAGATTGAGACGTCAAGATGTCGATTGACCAACGCATCGTAGAGATTGAGGTTCGAGTATGTGGACGTTATGTTGGAGTTTCTAGTGGACGTCTTCCAGACTATCGATAGTTCATAGACCGAGTTTTTCTCTTGGAAGAGGAAAGGGCTTAGTTCAAGAGTTTTATAGTAGCACTAGTAGTGTCTTTTGTGACGATGTCGGTAGTGGACTCAAATAATGTTTCACTAGATCTCGTCAGTTGAGTTTGTCTTTCTCACGATGTATGAGAAAGGATTGTCTTTTCTATTTTAGTTTGGCCACCTGGGTATGTTTGGGAGTTAATGTAACTGTCTATGGAGCTGCGACTCCAAGTATCTTATATTTTAGGAGCTGCGTCTCCACATCTTTATGTTGAGTCCTTACATTCTATGATTTATGTTTATGAGTTGGGTTGGGTATTATGTAAATGATTTTCGAACTCATGACCCTAATTGTGATAATGGAATATTTGATTGTCCATTCATTTAAAACAAAGTAGTTATATTTACGACTTGCGAAAAAGGAAAAAAAAAATTACCCCATTCTTTTATAGCCAATTTTAATTAACCTATTTTTCGGCTTTAAAATGTCACTTTCGATGTAGCACCTGAGAAGGGTGTTACAATGTTAAGAACTATCTCTTCTTGATAAGATAATCAAACTCTAATAAAGTTAATATGAAAAAGTTTGAGCATTTAGCCTTTTGAAATAATTAGATGAAGCAACAACAAAGATACAACAAATGTTGAGATCCAATATAACACCCCGATTTTCGTATAAGGGATTATGTTATTATGGATGTCAAGTTGTTGTTATTATTCTTATTATTAATGAAGTTAGTATTTCTATTTATATAATTGATAATGTAATTGTTATTAGTGTTGTAGTATTTTTTATACATACATATATATATATATGTGTGTGTGTGTGTGTGTGTGTGTGTGTGTGTGTGTGTGTGTGTGTGTGTGTGATAATATGTATTTTAATATATGATTATTTACATTAATATGAGACTGTGTCCCTTAATGTGTGATCTTATATGGATATATGATTTTGTATGTGATTTTGTATGTTAATATATAGTATGTGTTTTTATTAATAATAAGTGATTAAGAAAGATATTATGAGATATTGTGTGATTTAGTATTTAAAAAGAGAGAGTGTATCTCCTAGGTTTTAGTGCCTCAATTAATCAGATTTGAGTCCTTATTAATATAGGATAATCCTCTTTTTGATTATCTCTTATAAGATCTTATCATAATCTCCTAAGGATCCTATCTAGGAATAACTACCAAATATGTCTCTAAACTTCCATCCAACTTTTGACCATCTTAGAGTCCGATTTAGGATTCAGTCATTACACATTAATTTGTATATATTTCTCTTAACTTTCTAAAGACACCAAGAACGCCTCAATCGGAAACTTGTAGCTCAAGTTATGGTCAAAATACCGATCTATATACAGTTTGGACTGAAATAGGAGCCCGTTATGCCCTAACTTGTATTTATACAATAAGACTCAACCTAAACCCTATTTCTCACATTTTTAACCTCGGAATAGCTGCCTCTCTTAATCTTTCTTAGTTTTCCCTTGAAGCCCTTGATGTTCTTGAAGTTTGTGAATCCGTTTGGGAGAGAAGTTACGCGTGTTAGCATCGTTCAAGGTAACGTGGTTATCCCTCCTTAATCTCCTTTTCCTTTCTTTTGAATTGGGAATTAATTGGTTGTTCTCTTCCCTTATTGTTTTACCAAGGCTTGAGGTGTAAGACATGACAAACAAAGTGTATTTTGCATAAGATTTTTAATTTTGACTACGTACTCATTTCGTGTTAAGCTGCAGGCAAGATCACTCGTTCAACAAAGCAAAACAAGCTGAAGTCCAACAAAGCAAAACAAGCTGACGTCCAACAAAGTAAAAAGCTGACGTACGTCCAATGAACCACTAAAGAGCTCGTCCACTGAAGTACGACAAGAAGAGCACGTCCACTGAAGTACAACAAGAAGAGCACGTCCACTAAAAAGAAACAAGACAGCCCGTCTAACAAGAAGAGCGCGTCCACTAAAAGAAACAGAAGAGCTCGTCTGCTGACGTGGCACATGAAGCGCGTTCACTAAAAGAGACAGAAGAGCTCGTCTGCTGACGTGGCACTTGGATCTCGTCTACTGAAGAAACAGAAGAGCTCGTCTGTTGACGTTGCACTTGGAGCTCATCTACTGAAAGTAACAGAAGTTCGCGTCTACTGATGTAAAAAGGAGAGCTCGTCTACTAATAGTGGAAAAAGGAGCTTGTCTACTAATGATACACGCTTTGGACTTGCTAAGATCTTAATGAGAAGCTCCGTCCACTAACATGGCATATAAAGCTCGTCTACCAGTTGGAGCACGTCCAATTACCTTGAGCTAGTACTCCCGTCTGCTGACGTGGCAAATGGACGCGGATATTTTTCTCTTCAAATAAACACGGTTATTTGACTCTTCAAATTAGACTTGGCTACTCTGTCAGATGGAAACGATTATTTTTCAAGAAGGACGCAAACTCTACAAAGATCAACAAAATCTCATTTCAAGAACAAGAATTAAGAAAGCATATTTTATTAAATCAGATCCAAATATGTTTTAAATGATCCCAATGGCTATAATTTGTCTTCTATAAAAAGAGGGATCAAAGGAACACTTAACAACAACACAAATCAACATGAAAACAACAACACAACTCATTCTGATTGTGAAACTATGAAAGATCCAAAAGTGCTTCGTCTCTGAGATAAGTGTGATATTAGTTAGAGCTTCAATTTGTATAATCAGACTTTTAGAGTCTTTCTTCTACTCAATTCTTTTCGTGAATTAGAGTGACTAAGAGAGGGTATCTCTTAGGCTTGAACAAGGATAGAAGTGATCCTTGGGTATAGAAAAGCTAGTGTGCTTTCTGGTGATTTTTCAAGCAAGGAGGTTATCCTTGTGTTGTTGTAATTGGAATTGTGTAATTGCTGATTATAGTGGAGAAAACCACAGAGGTGTGGGACTGGATGTAGGCTTACCAGAGGAGGTAGCCGAACTAGGATAAATCGGTTTGCGTGTTCTTCTCGTCTCTAAACTCCATATACTTATTAACTTGAATCTTTAATCTGCAATCTGTGTTAAAATCTGTTGTTACTACTTACAATTGTTGTTGTCATCATTACTTGTTCCATAACCTGATTCTTGGGAATTAAAATTGAGTGAAAACCAATTTTCTTTGAAGAAAACTGTTTTTTTTTAAATTGTTGAAAAAGTTTTCAATATCTCAATTCAGCCCCCTCTTGAGACAAGTAGCCACTACCAACAATTGGCATCGTGGGCTAAATGTCTTGTTACAAAGCTTAATAGCTTCAAGAGATGGCTACAAATGATATCCTGGGTGATGGGGCTTCACTCACTAGACCCCCTGCCTTTAATGGCTCCCAATACATGTATTGGAAAGAAAGAATGCTTATATTTCTTGAGGTTGCAGGTTTAGATATATTAGATGCTGTTGAAAATGGTCCCTATGTTCCATTTATTCTTGATGCTAAGGGAAACAAACAAACTCAACCAAAAGATGACTGGAATGATGATGATAAAAGAAGAGTTGGTTATAATGCTAAGGCAGAAAATATTATAACAGCTGCTTTGAATTATGATGAGTTTTGCAAGGTCTCCAATTACAAAACGGCAAAGCAAATGTGGGATACTCTTCAAGTCACTCATGAAGGAACCAACGATGTGAAAAAATCAAGAATGAATGCATTAGTCCATGAATATGAACTCTTTCACATGAAGAATGGTGAGGAGATAGATGAACTGTAAAAGAGGTTTACACACATTGTGAACCAGCTAGAAGGACTCGGACATACAATCACAGATGAGAAAAAAGATTAACAAGATAATGAGATGTTTGAGTCATGAATGGCAGCCAAAAGTTATTGCAATTGATAAAGCAAAGGATCTAGACACCATGCAGATTGCTACTTTATTTGGCAAGTTGAAAGAACACGAATTGGAACTCAATAGATTGAAAAGTCATGAAGATAAGGAGAAAACGAAGAAAGGACTCTCACTCAAGGCTCGTATCTCCAAAGAATCAATAGAAAGTGATGAAGGTGAACACCTTGATGAATGTGAAGAATTCTAAGAAGAAGACATGGGATTGCTTGTGAGGAAATTTAGAAGATTCATAAAAAATAATAGAAACAAGAAGCAATTCATTTTTCCTACCAAAAAGAACACGAACAAAGGTGAAAGCTCTTCCTCAACAATCAAATGCTTTGAATGTAGAAAGCTTGGACACTACAAAAATGAATGTCCAAAGCTACAAAAGAAATAAAAGTATGAGAAGAATGAGAACAAAGATAAGAAAGGAAGAAAGCCTAGAATAGCATACATAGCTTGGGAAGAAAATGATATGGATTCCACTAGTAGTGAATCTGAAAATGAAGAAGCCAACCTATGTCTCATGGCAAATCAACAAAGTGATAGTGAAACCGAGGTAAATGATTCTTCTCCTACCTATGATGAGTTACAAGATTATTTTGATGAATTGCATGAAGAATATGTTAAAATTGGTAAACAACTTATATCTTCTAGGAAGATCATCGCAAAACAATGTAGTGACTCTGCATCTTTACAAATAAAGCTTAAAGAACTAGAAGCTAAAAATTCAAAATTACTTACATCTAGTTCAATTTGCACCAAATGTACTACACTAGAAAAGGAAGTTGAAAACTGAATACAACTCTATCTAAGTTTACTTTGGGTAGAGATAACTTGAATGCCATATTAGGACAGCAAAAGGGTGTGTATGACAAAGCTGGAATTGGATATAAGCCAATGGTACATGAAAAATCTTTTAATAAGCTTTTTGTTGCACCTATTTCCTCAACTAGTCCTTTTGTTAAATGCTATTATTGTCTAAAGAAAGGTCATACAGCTGCTACTTGTAGACTTAGAAAGAACATTCATGTTGGCATTAAACAAATTTGGGTTCCAAAAGGAACTTATGTTGCTACTAACACCAAAGGACCCAACCAGATTCGGGTACCTAAAGGAAAAGTATAAAAAAAAATCTGTTTTGTAGGTGTGTTTGAAGGGTAAAACTTCAAGCTGGTTTTTGGACAGTGGCTGCTCCAAACACATGACCGGAAACATCACGAAATTTACATCTTTCACTCCCAAGGAAGGTGAAAATGTCACCTATGGAGACAAAAACAAAGGAAAAATTCTTGGTGTTGGAACAATAGGAAAAATTCCAGCAATCAAGATTGAGAATGTTCTCTATGTGGAAGGGCTCAAACACAATCTACTAAGTATAAGCCAATTATGTGATAAAGGCTACAAGGTAAACTTTAACTCAAATTTGTGTATGATCGAATCTAATCATGATAATAACATAAAATTGATTGGAAATAGAATCAATAACATCTATATGCTAGACTTAGACAATTTAATTTCCAATGATGCATGTTTCTTAATTTCCAAAGAAGATGAAAATTGGCTTTGGCATAGGAGAATAACTCACATTCATATGGATCACTTGAATAAATTGATTTTCAAAGAACTTGTAATTGGTTTACCAAATAAAAAGTATGTTAAAGAAGGCTTATGTGATGCATGCCAAAAGGGTAAACAAGTGAAAACCTCATTTAAGGCTAAAAACACTGTTTCAACTAGTAGACCCTTACAATTGCTGCACATGGACCTTCTAGGACGAAAAGCTTTGGTGGAAATATTTATGCTCTTGTAATTGTTGATGACTTCTCTAGATTTACTTGGACCTATTTCTTAGCACAAAAGAATGAAGCTTTTAAAGCTTTTAAGAAAATGGCTAAGGTTGTTCAAAATGAGAAAGACGTGAAAATTGTTTCAATTAGGAGTGACCATGGAGGAGAATTCCAAAATGAGGAGTTTGATAACTTTTGTGATGAACATGGTATAAAACACAATTTTTCTGTACCTAGAACTCCACAACAAAATGGAGTAGTTGAAAGGAAAAATAGGTCACTTGAAGAAATTGCTAGAACCATATTAAGTGACTCTAATTTACCAAAGTATTTTTGGGCTGATGCTGTGAGTACTGCATGTTATGTTTTAAATAGAGTTCTAATAAGGCCAATTTTGAAGAAAACTCCATATGAACTTTACAAGGGAAGAAAACCTAACATTTCTCATTTTCATGTGTTTGGTTGTAAATGTTTTGTGCTAAATAATGGCAAGGATAATCTTGGGAAATTTGATCCCAAAGCTGATGAGGGTATTTTCCTAGGTTATTCATTAACTAGCAAAGCATATAGAGTGTTTAATAAGCGTACTTTATCAATGGAAGAATCTGTTCACATAACATTTGATGAGTCTTTTCCCAAAAGGTTAGGAAAGGACGTTTTTTATGATGTAGAAACTCTTGAGGATGAGGTGAAATCTGGTAAAGGAAAAGAGAGCAACAAGGAAAAGGAAGATGAAGAAAGCAATAAAGAACCTCAAGCAGAACTTCAACAAGAATATCTTCCTAAGGAGTGGCAAGTTTCAAAGAATCATCCCCTAGACAGTATCATTGATGAGATCACCAAAGGGGTAACCACTAGAAACTCTTTAAGGAATATTTGCAATACCATGGCATTTGTATCTCAAATAGAACCAAAATGTGTTGATGATGCTATTAATGATGAACATTGGATGATTGCAATGCAAGAGGAGTTAAATCAATTTAAAAGGAACAAAGTTTGGGATTTAGTTCCAAAACCCAAAAGTAACCAAATAATTGGAACTAAATGGGTGTTTAGAAACAAAATGGATGAGAATGGAATAATAGTAAGAAACAAGGCTAGACTAGTAGCTAAGGGATATAATCAAGAAGAAGGAATTTATTATGATGAAACATATGCTCCCGTAGCTAGATTAGAAGCCATAAGAATGCTCTTAGCCTATGTGTGTATAATGAACTTTAAACTGTACCAAATGGATGTGAAAAGTGCCTTTTTAAATGGAATATTACAAGAGGAAGTATATGTAAGCCAACCCCCTGGCTTTGTTGATAGTGAGTTCCCGAATCATGTCTATAAACTGACTAAAGCCCTCTATGGACTCAAACAAGCTCCTAGAGCTTGGTACGAGAGGTTAAGCAATTTTCTCCTAGAGAAAGGCTTTAAAAGAGGAAAAGTTGATACAACACTATTTACTAAAACAAAAGCACACAATATCTTACTTGTTCAAATATATGTTGATGACATTATTTTTGGTGCTACTAATGAGTCTTTATGCAAGGAATTTGGTGAACTAATGCAAAGTGAATTTGAAATGTCCATGATGGGAGAGCTGATAGTGTGATTTTACATCATGTTTCCTGTACACTTTTGCATGCATTTTTCATATAGATTAAGCATTCTTTATTTGATTTTAGTTAGTTTTTCCCTTGGAACGGGTGAAGCGGTTTCTTGGTGTTGTTTTGCAGGAATCAATGAAAAATCTGGTTAACTTAGAGTCAAGGGAATGAAGAAACAGTGGAGAATGCAATTCTGGGAATGCTCGCCCCGTGAGAGGTTACTCGCCTCGCGATACTGAAGACAACCAGAAACAGCAACAGTCAGCCTTTCTGTCTCGCCTCGCGAATCACACCTCGCCCCACGAACCTGAGGGCTGACTGTGCCAGAGAATGCAACCATTTCTGTGTCGCCTCGCGAACCGTGTCTCGCCTCGCAAGCCTGAGGACCAGAAGCCATCACGCCCAGGCCCTGATACTCATCACGGTCGTATTTGAGAAGGACCTTTCGGTTTCGCCTCGCGATCCAATCTCGCCTCACGAGAGATCAATTCTCTGAAGACCAGATTTTTAATATTCGCCTTGCGAGATACGTCTCGCCCCGCGAGCGCGCGAAACCCAGAATCCCTGTTATAAGCTGTTTTAGAGCAGAATTGAAGGGGGATTGGATTGGGAGATAAGGAGGCGGCCAAGAAACCCTAGAAAATGCCATTTACTCTCTTTGTGGTGGCTGGGTGCATCCTTCCATGGAGTGCTTCCCTTCCTTCATCTTAGTATCTTTTCTTTTCCCTTTTCCTTTGATGATGTGTAGCTAAACTCCCATTGTTGGGGTTAGGGTAGCTATTTCTGAATTCTCATGTATATGACTTGAATCTTGTAATATGGTTTTTACTTCTTTATTGAGTGATTGATTTTCTGTGCTTAATGCTTGCTGTGGCTAGCACCCCCATGACTTGATTAGTGTTTTGATATGCAATTGGAAAATTCGTATTAGAACCGGAACTGAAATTAATCACCTGGTAAACCTTGTATCTAGGAATGGAACTAGGTTTATTAGCAATCGTGTAATCCCTAATCATAATGCTAATTCATTAATCTAGGCCACCTAAGGAATTAGGGTTTCTTAGTGGATTTAGGCTCTTGTTATCCGAGGAATCGGGACATGAGTAATTTAGTGGATTGATTGTCATATTTGAAGTAGAAACTGTTTATTAGTCATTTCATTGCATGGGGATGAAGTTTAGTGAACCTAATCCCAACATCTTTTATCATATTTGAAACCCATCTTTTATTGCCTTCCAAGTGTTTGAGAAAAATACAAAAAGAGTTTGTTTTTCTTATTTTATTTATTTCTACTTTTGTGGGCTTGATAATTGGTTTAGAACTCTCTTTAATCCAAGAATCGCTTAGATAGTAGTTGAATTGGTACGTTCTAGTACTTGTTGCAGTCCTCGTGGGAACGATATAACGGTCTCACCACCGTATTACTTGCATGACTGGGTATACTTGCCCAGATTCGTCAACAAGAGCTTACCTTCTTTCTTGGACTTCAAATTAAACAATGCCAAGATGGAACCTTCATAAGACAAACAAAGTATTGCAAGGAACTACTAAAGAAGTTTGGAATCGAAAGCGCAAAGGAAATGGCAACACCAATGAGTCCAGCCTGCTACTTGGACAAAGATGAACATGGTAAATCTGTAGATGTATCCAAGTATAGAGGTATTATCGGATCCTTACTTTATCTCACTGCAAGTAGGCCAGATATAATGTTTAGTGTGTGTATGTGTGCAAGGTATCAAGCTAATCCTAAAGAATCACATCTTACTGCAGTTAAAAGAATCATGAAGTATCTTTTAGGAACAAAAGAAATGGGGTTGTGGTATCCCAAGGGATCCACTTGCACATTAATAGGATATTCCGACTCTGACTTTGCTGGATGCAAGTTAGATAGGAAGAGCACAAGTGGAACATGCCATTTATTAGGAAATTCCCTAGTGTCTTGGTTTAGTAAAAAGTAAACTAGTGTGGCCTTATCCACATCTGAAGCAGAATATGTTGTAGTTGGGAGTTGTTGTGCTCAAATCCTATGGATGAATCAACAATTAATTGACTATGGTGTTTATCTGGATCATATACCAATAAAGTGTGATAACACTAGTGCAATTAATCTAACAAAGAACCCAATTATGCACTCAAGAACCAAGCATATTGAAATTAGGCATCATTTTATCAGGGATCATATCCAAAGTGGTGATGTTGTGATTGAACATATAGATACAACCAAGCAATTAGCTGATATATTCACCAAACCACTAAATAAGGAAAGATTCTTCTTTATAAGAAGGGAACTTGGAATAATTGATCCTCAAAATAATTGATAACAGATGGCAAGCAAGGCAGCACAAGTTTCTGAAATGATTTATTATCAATGAATGTAAGACTATTTTTAAGGTTGATTTCAATATTCTCCATAGTTTCTTTTTGATAATGACAAAGGGGGAGAAAGATGAACCATAAAGATGAACCATACAACTATTAATCCTGTCTTGCATTTGCTGTAAATTCTTTCTCTGATATGTAATTTTTTTTTTCACTGATACCTAAGTATGAACTGCTTTGAAAAGACATACTTGAACTTATAATAAATGCAAGATGATTTTTTTTTTCTTTCATGATAATGATATGATAACACTTGATTTTTTTAAAAGATAACAATGACACAGGGGGAGGATGAAAATGATTCAAGAACCATGCTTACTGAATAGCTGCACTCTTTTTTTTAAGGTTAAGTATGGTAAGGTTTGTCATAATCCAAAAGGGGGAGTTTGTAAGACTAAGACCTCATTCATGTTTTGATGTATGACAAACAAAGTGTATTTTGCATAAGATTTTTAATTTTGACCGCGTACTCATTTCGTGTTAAGCTACATGCAAGATCACTCGTCCAACAAAGTAAAACAAGCTGAAGTCCAACAAAGCAGAACAAGCTGACGTCCAACAAAGTAAAAAGCTGACGTCCAATGAACCACTAAAGAGATCGTCCACTGAAGTACAACAAGAAGAGCACGTCCACTGACGTACAACAAGAAGAGCACGTCCACTGAAGTACAACAAGAAAAGCACATCCACTAAAAAGAAACAGGACAGCCCGTCTAACAAGAAGAGTGCGTCCACTAAAAGAAACAGAAGAGCTCGTCTGCTGATGTGACACATGAAGCGCATTCACTGAAAGAAACAGAAGAGCTTGTCTACTGATGTGGCACTTGGAGCTCGTCTTCATCAAGAAACAGAAGAGCTCGTCTGGCGGCGTGGCACTTGGAGCTCGTCTCACCAAAGTAACATGAAGCACGGGTCATCGATGTAAAAAGGAGAGCTCATCTACTAATAGTGACAAAAGGAGCTCGTCTACTAATGATACGCGCTTTGGACTTGGTAAGATCTTAATGAGAAGCTCCGTCCACTAACATGCATATAAAGCTCGTCTACCAGTTGGAGCACGTTCAATTACCTTGAGCTAGTACTCCCGTCTGCTGACGTGGCAAATGGACGTGGCTATTTTTCTCTTCAAATAAACACGGTTATTTGACTCTTCAAATTAGACTTGGCTACTCTGTCAGATGGAAACGATTATTTTTCAAGAAGGACGCAAACTCTACAAAGATCAACAGAATCTCATTTCAAGAACAAGAATCAAGAAAGCAGATTTTATTAAATCAGATCCAAATCTGTTTTAAATGATCCCAACGGCTATAATTTGTCTTATATAAAAAGAGGTATCAAAGGAAGACTTAACAATAACACAACACAACACGAAAACAACAACACAACTCATTCTGATTGTGAAACTACGAAAGATCCAAAAGTGCTTCATCTCTGAGAAAAGTGTGATATTAGTTAGAGCGTCAATTTGTATAATCAGACTTTTAGAGTCTTTCTTCTACTCAATTCTTTTCGTGAATTAGTGTGACTAAGAGAGTGTATCTCTTAGGCTTGAACAAGAATAGAAGGGATCCTTGGATATAGAAAAGCTAGTGTGCTTTCTGGTGATTTTTCAAGCAAGGAGGTTATCCTTGTGTTACTGTAATTGGAATTGTGTAATTGCTGATTATAGTGGAGAACACCACAGAGGTGTGGGACCGGATGTAGGCTTACCAGAGGAGGTAGTCGAACCAGGATAAATCGGTTTGCGTGTTCTTCTCATCTCTAAACTCCATATACTTGTTAACTTGAATCTTTAATCTGCAATCTGTGTTAAAATCTGTTGTTACTACTTACAATTGTTCTTGTCATCATTACTTGTTCCATAACTTGATTCTTGGGAATTAAAATCGAGTGAAAACCAATTTTTCTTTAAAGAAACACTGTTTTGTTTTTAATTGTTGAAAAAAATTTCAATATCTAAATTCACCCCCCCCCCCCCTCTTGAGACCGTAGCCACTACCAACATGAGGAACTCGTCGAGCGGCTCGAGGGAACGTGCCTAGTTTATCAAGGTTATCTTTTTGGGAATCTTCACACCAGGTATGGGGAAAAGGAATAATATTGACATGTAGGCATTGAGGGTAGTGTAAGATGAAGGGTTAGCACATGACCCTGGCCTATGTTGTTTGTCTATTTGATGTTAATTGATACATGTATATTATGATTCTAATGTTAATGCAATGCTTTAATTATTGTACTGTTTGATGTTAATTGTTGATGATGTATGTTTGGATGTTATTGATATGCCCAATTGAGTATAATGTTTTATGATACCATGATTGTTCATGATGATGATGATGCTATTATTATTATGATGATGATGATGATGATGATGATGATGATGCTGTTACGATAATGATGATGTTGTTATGATAATGATGATGATATGGTTCTCTGAATGAGTATTGATTGTTGTGGATGCTAATGCTAATAATGACGTTAATAAGACTCTAACCAATTAATAGGGCTTATAAATGATGTTAAGACCTTAGAAGAGATGTTAATAAAGATGAATGCATTTAAGGGATATTTTCCCAGTTTGTTCATAAGACATGAATATAGTATGAGAGGCAAGGTTATGTTCATAGGGCTTAGTCAAAGACCCTAAGATTGATTAGTGAGTGTTTTAGGGACGTTGGTATTGAAGCTGGAAGTAAAAGACATGGGAACAATTACAGGTAATGAAACTGATGGTTGATGGTGTAGCTTAAACCAATAGGTTTCATCTTCGAATGCCCTAGGAAACTTAGTAAGGGTTGTTTAACCCTTCTACCCAGAAACAGTACGACCACGCTCCATTGAGCACGACCGTTCTCAACAGTCAACATGACCGTGCTTGACTTAACAGTCAGCACGCCCGTGCTGATGGGAAAGCACGCTCGTGCTTCCCCTGTCATCGAACGCAAAAATGATAATAAGGGGTGTTTCACCCCAAACACTTTTAATAATGAAGAAGACACCAAACCAAGTAAATATAAGCTAGATAACTTAAAGATAATAATGTACCTTGGTTGTCAAGTGTCCAAGGGGGCCTTGATGCTTAATGGTCAAGGTGTTGAGCTCTAGTGCCTATGGGCCAGAGTGTTAGTAATTAAAGTGGAAAGATGTTGTTCCGTACCTTGGTAGTCAAGTGGCCAAGGGGGCCTCGATAGCCGAGTGGTCGAGGTGTTGAGCTCTGGTACTTATAGGCCAGGGTGTTGTTGTTTTGTACCTTGGTAGCCAAGTGGCCAAAGGAGCCTTGATGCATAATGTCAAGGTGTTGTTAATTAAAAGATATTGGACCTTGGTAACCGAATGGCCAAGGGGACCTTGATGCTTAATGGTCAAGGTGTTGAGCTCTGGTGCTTTTTGGTTGGAGTGTAAGTGAAAAGATTATGTGATAAAAGATTAAAGACTAAAGATGAAAGATAACGTTGATGATGATGATAAACTTGGGTAGCCGAGTGGCCCAAGTGGAGGTGGTGATTGTTGGTTGTGCGTTGTGATGCTCATTCACGCATTGGAGTAGTGGAGTAGCTTTGCATCGCATAACATACCTTGTTTGGAATTTTATATATATATATATATATATGATATTAATATGATTTGATGATTATGTTTGATATGCTATGTTTATATAATGCATGTTCATCATGCTAACTTCTTCCATCCCATTATGTTGATATATATGTTTCTTACTCCCCGTCTTTTGCTGTTTGTTTGCATGTATCTTTTGGATATGTAGAGGACGGTGAGCAGCTTGCTGAGGAGTGACTCTGAGGAGCCACTACTCGTAGTTTAGTTTATGTTCAATTTTAGTTTGTTTATCCGAGTTGTTTTATCGGATTAATTATACCAGCTCTATAATGTGACATCGGGGGTTGGGTTCGTTATATGTTTCCTGTTATGTTTCTTTTAAACAATGTTTTAGTTTTTACGTGTTAAAGTTATGTTACAATGTGGCAGCCTCTACCCGGTTTTTATTATTATGATATAATATGCATGTGTTCTCTTTCTTTTATATCTTTTACGTTTTATGAATACATACGGGGTAGAGGGTGTCACATCCAAATGAACTCACTACTAGAAATTCATGAATTTCCAGTGGATTTTCCCTCGGAATTTTTTCACAAGAATTTCTTTCGAATTTTGCTGCAATGTTTCCAAAAATAAGATTTTTTTCCCAATAGATTTAAATTCGTTGGAAATTTTGACATGTCCTTCAAATTTTCCTACAAATTTTTAATTTTCCCAAGAAAATCCGCAGGAAATTTTCTGTGAATTTTAAAATTCGTCGGAAAAAATTACCCACGAAGTTATTACTTGGAGACGGAGACCCGTAGAAATATTCGCAGGAAACCTGTTTCACGCGAATTTTGGGCAAAATCCGTAGGTAATCAAAAGATTTATAGTAGTGACTAGATAAGTGTTTTGAAAAAGAAAATTTTAAAAACTATAAAATTTGTTTTTAAAATATTCAATACAAATCTTTTGAACACTTAGTTTAATGGAAGAAACATCTACGCAGCAAGGGGATGGCATGATTTTGTTTTTTCATAAATAAAGTTAAAAGATAAATAGTGAAAATATGATAATTCTTGTTGAACGATTTTCGAGTACTTAATTCATAAAGTTTATAAACCTTTGTTTTTTATTTTGTTTGATGAGAGATAGACATGTTTGATGTTCCAACCGGTAATAAAAATCGACAATCCAATATTTTATAATTACACCATTATGTACTACATCTTTAGCCGGGAAAAATATAATATGTTAATGAGTATCAATTAAGGCATATTGCATATGCTACATGCCCATCATGGACATTGAGTTTTTTCTTTTTGTTTGGGGCTTTGGTGCCCATGGTTGTATTAAGAAAACCTGACAAGATGAAAGTCGGGAATCAAGTAATAATACTTAATTCAAGACTAATATCTTGTTTGATTTTCTTTATACAACCTTGGGCTTCAATGACCCGAATAAGAAGCAAAAACTCAATGTAACATGTCTAATTTGATACTCATTTACATATTATCGTTTCTCCCTGCTAAAGATGCAGTACTTAATAGTGTATTTATAAATTAATGGATTGCAAATTTCTACTACTAGTTTATACAATATAGTTGTCTATCAATCATGTCTAAAAAAGGAGAAAAAAACATAGCTTTATCAACTTTATCAATAAAGTTAGCCAAGGCATTTCAACTAAATTCATGCATACTCTCACTCGCAATCTTAAATTTACTTATAAAAAAAAGGAGAACTAATCGATTCTTCTTCCTACAATGTCTATTTTACCTCAATTCTAAGAGTCCAACAGCTTTGAGTTGATTAATTTTTAAGTAATTTATTAATTTTTCCATTTTCCTTTTCTTAAAATACTACTCTAACTCATTTTGGATCTCACTATTTTTTACAACCTTATTTTTCCTTACGCTAATTATTTCAAAATTCTAAATACACTTAAACTCGTGCTTCTCAAACTCAACACTTAAAACCATATCACATGGGCTAAGCTGGCCCACATATCACTTAAGAATCAGATTATCAGAATCAATGGGACATGGGTGTATGCCAATTGCAGTTTTCAAAATCACAATCATATATCTTCTCTAGAAAAATCATAATCATAATCCTGTAAATTAAAAAATAAAAAATAAAATAAACAAACCGGGAATCCGTTGCTGTCAGAATCAAAACCGTTGATCTCCTTCCATGTCTTAAACGATCGTGCTCTGGTCCCACCACAACACACACAGAGACATGAAACGAAATGACTCAACATTAGATCATTCTTCTACCTACTACATAACAAAGCATCTTACATAATACCATAAAACACCACAAACAAATCTTAAAATGGCCATAATGTCCTTCACCTGTAAACATTAGAGAGAAAACCTCCAAGCTAGAGCTCCGTTGTCGCCATCGGAAAACTCATCACCGTCATGGCAGTAAATATCTGAAACCCTCCTAAATGCCTGCACAAAACATCATCATCGTACCAAAACATATATAACATAAAACACCGTAACAACAACAACAACACACACACACACACACAACATTGATCCTGTTAACAAGAACGAAAACGATGGTAATGGTCCAAGATGAACTTGTTGTCTTGCAGGTACTCCGGCAGCTCCTCAAACTTCACCAATCGCCGTTTGGATTTCGATAAACCCTTCTTCGCCTTCATCGTTCTGACGTCGTTGTTGTTATTGTTTCTGTTGCCGTCGCTCCTTTTCCTCTCCTCGACGATAACTACTCATCTTTGTCGATGCACGAGCTCATCGGAAAATATTCTCTGGTTATGCTTTATGGCTAGAAAGTCGCTGCCTCTTTTTCTCTCTTGTAGATCTCTTCTTGCACTTTTAGCTCTTACTTGGTCCTTCTATTTGTGAGTATAAATAGAAGGACCAAGTAAGAGCTAAAAGTGCAAGCAGAGATCTACAGGAAATAAAAAGTGGCAGTGACTTTCTCGCCGGAAAACGTATCCATAGAATATTTTTCGGTGAGCTCGTGCGTCGACGAAGATGAACAGTTATCATTGAAGAGGAAACTGGAGCAGCGGAGATAGAAAAAACAATAACAACAACAACGGCATCGGAACGATGAAGGCGAAGAATGGTTCATCAAAATCCGAACGGCGATTAATGAAGTTTGAGGAGTTGCCTGAGTACCTGCAAGACAACAAGTTCATCTTGGACCATTACCGTTCGGAATGGTCAGTGAAGGAAGCTCTATGGAGCGTCTTCGCATGGCACCACGAAACCTTAAATGTTTGGACGTAAGCAACTTTATGTTCTCTCATTCATCATTTTCGTGCTTGTGAACAAGAACAACGTTTTGTGTGTGTTGTTGTTGTTGTTACGGTGTTTGATGTTATATATGTTTTGGTACAATGATGATGTTTTGTGCAGGCATTTGGGAGGGTTTGAGATATTTGCGATAATGACGGTGATGAGTTTGCCGGCGGCAACGACGGAGCTCTGGCTCGGATGTTTTCTCTCTAAAGTTTACAGGTGAAGGACATTATGGCCATTTTAAGATTTGTTTGTGGTGTTTTATGGTATTATGTAAGATTCTTTGTTTATTTTATTTTTTTATTTATAGGATTATGATTATGATTTTTCTGTGGAAGATATATGATTGTGATTTTGAAAACTGCAATTGTCGTACATCCATGTCTCGTTGATTCTGATAATCCGATTCTTAAGCCACTACTAGAAATTCATGGATTACTTGCGGATTTTCCTGTTGATTTTTTCCAAAGGAATTTTCTGCGAATTTTACTGCAATTTTTCTAGGAATATGGTTTTTTCCTATATAATTAATTTCGTAGGAAATTTTGACATTTCCTGCGATTTTTCCTGCAGATTTAAATTTTTCGCAAGAAAATTTGCAGGAAATTTCCTACAGATTTTAAAATTAGTAGGAAAAAATTACCCACGAAGGTATTACCTATATAGATAGAAACTCGTAGGAAAATCCACATGAAACCTGTTTCCTGCAAATTTTTGGGCAAAATCGGCAGGAAAATCTGCAGGTAATAAGAAGATTTATAGTAGTGAGCTTTTATTGATAAGTGGGCCAGATTTCTAGTGTTATATTAAGTTTATTGGAGGTTTGATTATCCCATCGAAAAGAGATGGATCTTTAACTTCCATGTTCTTGAATTGTTTGATACTCATCCTCACATATGGATGAATGTTAAAAGTATTATTACTAAAGAACCTTTGCTAGAAAGCTTTTCATTCGGTTTTGTAACTTATCTGAACAAGCATCAAATCCTAAAATAAAAGTGGTTTATGCCTTTAAAATTAGAATCTTCATTATAGTAGCTTGCTGCTTGAGGATATCATTTTATCAAATCCCTTGTCCATTGTTTATGCATGCATTGATGGTAATATAGAAGTATACACATTCTCATCAAGAAGCATATACCCGCTCAGTTATCATATGTATACAACCTCAATTTTCTTTTTCGGGGTGTACACTCACTCAAAAAGTAAAAGTGAGTGGGTCTATGCCCTTAAAAATTTAAACAAGTGTAGAAAAAAATGAAAAGCCAGTGGATGTATTCTTGAAAAAGCAAAAGTGAGTGGGCATATATCTAAGAAAAGTATAAGCAAGGGGGTATATGTCTTTAGAGGCATAGTTATATTCTTCTTTATGAACGTCAATGCATGAATAAACAATGGATAAAAAATTTGGCAAAATAATATCCTCAAGCAGCAAGTGACTATGATGAAATCTTCGATTATACGAAACAAAAGTTTTTTATTATAGGACTTCATCGCTTGTTTTGATAAATTGGAAAACTAATGAGAAGTAGCAAATGTGATTTAACAACAATATGATTAACATCCAACCATATGTAAGCATGATTACGAAACAACTCAAGAACTGTGATGTTTTGAACTCTCTTCTTGATAAGTTTATCAAAATATAATAAACTTAATATGAAAAAGTTTGAGTGTTTAGCCATTTGAAATAATTAGATGTAGCAACAATGACAATGCAGCAAATTTTTTTAAGGTCCAATTGAACTAGAGAAGTGTTTTGAAAATTGTTAAGAGAGTCGAGTTCTCAAGAGAAAGAGCATTGTGCTCATGATTTCATTATCAAGAACTTCACAATAATATTACAGAGAGAGAGAATATATAGCCTAGCTCCTAACTAACCAAGAGCAAGTCAGTGACTTGTTGGACAAGCAACTGAAAAACAGAAAAAGGGAAAATTCTAACAGAAATAACAGAACTGAAAACAGAAAAAAAAAAAAGGAGGGAAAATTCTAACAGAAATAACAGATCTTAACACCCCCCCTCAAGCTGGAGTGTGGATGTCAAGCATTCCAAGCTTGGAATGAATGATGTTGAAGGGGCCAACATGTAGAGGTTTGGTGAGAATGTCTGCCAACTGCTCATGGGTTGAGATGGGAAGAAGGTGAAGTATGCCAGATTGAACTTTGTCTCGGACCACACGGCAATCCATTTCTATGTGCTTTGTACGCTCATGGAAGACAGGGTTGGCTGCTATGTGCAAGGCAGCTTGATTATCACAATATAGAACAACTGGCTTGGGGTGCTCAATGTGAAGATCTTTCAATAGGAACAGCAGCCATTGTGCATCGCAGGAGGCTTGGGCTAGAGCCCTGTACTCAGCCTCTGAGGATGACCTGGAAATAATGGATTGTTTCTTACTTTTCCAAGAGATTAAGGAAGTGCCTAGGTTGAAACAGAACCCTGTTATGGATCTTCGAGTGTCGGGGAAGGCCCCCCAATCCGAGTCACTGAAACCAGTTAAAGAAGTGGAGGATGAGGAAGAGAAGAATAGTCCTTTGTCAGGAGCTCCTTTGAGGTATTTGAGAGTATGTTGTGCAGCTTGCATATGAGCATCCGTTGGAGTTTGCAAATATTGACTCAATCTTCCAACAGCATATCAAATGTCAGGCCTTGTATGAGTAAGATATAGTAGGCGGCCTACAAGTCTTCTGTAAATGGTTGGATCAGAAAGAGGAGCACCAGAAGATTTGTGAAGCTTCAATGTGGCATCCATAGGTGTGGAGGAAGGTTTGGCAGCAAGCAGACCAGTGTCTTCTAGGAGATCAAGACAGTATTTCCTTTTATATAAGGCAATGCCTGAGTTTGATCGAGCTACTTCGAAACCAAGGAAGTATTTTAGCATGCCAATGTCTTTAATGTTGAATCTGGTATCCGATAAGTGCTTGATTGTTGGATTTCGAGAAGATCAGTCCCCGTGAGCACCAAGTCATCAACATAAACAAGGATAATAGTGAGGCCAGTGGAGGATCTTTTGGTGAAAAGGGAATAATCGGCCTTGGATTGTTGGAATCCTGAATCAAGTAAGGTAGAAGTGAGCTTGGCATTCCACTGTCTGCTGGCTTGTTTCAAGCCATATAGAGACCTTTGCAATTTGCAAACTAGAGCTGGATTGTCAACTTTCAATCCTCCGGGGACCCTTCAAATACACTACATCATACAAAAAACCATGCAAAAAGGCAGAGTTGACATCATGTTGATGGATATACCAACCCATGGAATCAACTAGTGATAACACAAGTCTCACTTCTTGTCATCTTCACAACCGGATCAAGGTTTCAATGTAGTCCAAACCAGCAGTTTGTGTGAAACCCTTGGCTACCAATCGAGCCTTGTGTTTATCAATTGATCCATTAGCTTTGAATTTTAACTTGAACACCCATTTGCAACCAACTGGCTTCTTATTGGGGGGTAAAGGTGTAAGCTGCCAAGTGTTAGTCTTAATAAGAGATGATAATTCAGATTGGATAGCTTTGTTTCCAACTTTCATGACATATAGCATCCCTAAAACTAGTAGGTTCAAGATGTGATGATACATTTAGAGTAAAGTGCTTGTGATATTGTGAAAGATTGTGATAAGAGATGTAATTGCAAATAGGGTACCTGATGGTGCAGAAGACAAAGAACAGTGGTAGTCTTTAAGGTAAGAGGGAGGTTGTTTTTGTCTTTGTGATCTGCGGGGAGGGGATTGGGGTAAGAGAGAATGATGTGGTTCAGACATTGATGGCTCGGGTGAAGGAGGATTGGGTGGGTGAGATGTGTCAAGTAGATAGTCATATGGAGATGATGGAGGGACAGGCCTTATAGGCTGTGTTGAAACAACAGATGGTGATGAATGATTATTTAAGTAAGGGAGGGTATTTTCATAGAATATGACATCTCTGGAGACAAGAAGTTCTCTTGTATTGAGGTCAAAGAGTAAATGGCCTTTGACACCTGATCTTACACCTAGATAGATGCATTTTCTTGCTCTAAGATCAAACTTTTTCCTGTTGGCCTTCAGTGTGGAGGCATAACATAAACATCCAAATACTTTCAAAGTATTGATGGATGGTGTGTAGTTAAACAGAGCCTCATGTGGAGATTTTTGACCTAGGAATCGAGTTGGCAGTTTGTTTATGATATGGACAGCTTGTGATATGGCCCGTGTCCAAAAACTTTTAGGCAGGTTAGCATGAAAAAGTAATGCTCTGGCCACAGCAAGAAGATGTTGGTGTTTTCGTTCTGCCACCCCATTTTGTTGGGGTGTTTCTACACAGGAAGTTTGATGGATAATGCCTTGAGAATCATAGAAGCTTTGCAAGGCAAATTCAGGGCCATTATCCAATCTAATGCTTTTAACTTTGGCAGAAAACTGAGTTTCAATCATGGATATGAAATGTTTGATATGATTTGAAACTTCTGATTTTAACTTTAGAAAAATGATCCATGTATATCTACTTTTGTCATCAACAATGGTAAGAAAATATTTATGACCAAGTAAGGAGGGGTGTGCAAAAGGACCCCATATATCCATGTGCAACAAATCAAAACACTTGGAGGAATTTGTAGTGCTATCAGGAAAAGGTAATCTTTTTTGTTTTGCAAAGTGACAAGTGTCACAAGGGATACAAGAGTTTGTACAATCTATGGAAGAATACAATTTATTCATTTGGACAAGTTTTTCATGAGAGGGATGGCCTAACCTATTATGCCAAACATTACATTTAACAGAAGAAACGGTATTGATGTTACAAATGTGGGAAAGGTGACTTGTTGGAGAGGATAAGACGTACAAGCCAGCTCTCAATTCAGCTGCTCCAATCGTCCTCAAGGAGGAGTTGTCCTGTATGGAACAACCAGCAGGGTGAAACTTTAGACAACAATGAAGGTTTGCAATTAGTTTGGAAACTGAAATCAAATTAAAGGTAAATGAAGGAATGTACAAAACATCAGTGATATAGAACTATTCAGTAAAAAATATGGTTCCTGCCATGTTGGTTTGAATACGAGAGCCATCGGGCAATTTAACAAGTATAGGTCTGATTTGTCTAAGGCATTGAAAATTGGTTTTGGAAAAACACACATGATCAGTAGCTCCACTATCAAGAACCCAAGAGTTTACTTTGGAACTATAAGCAGGAAGAGTAGCACAGATTATACCTGAGTTGCCATCCTTATAAGAACTAACCAATTGATTAGTGTTGTGGGAAGAGGAAACTTGAGGGGTTTGCTGCAGCAGAGAAAGGAGGTCCTTATGTTGTTCTGGTGTGAAGGCTACCGATGTAGCATCTGCTGGTATTTCTTTCTGGCCAAGATACTGAAGATCATCTTCAATTTCGTGATCATCCATGGAATATTGGTTGATGGTGCCCCCTCTTTGCAAGTGAGGAGGATAACCATGCTTTTTGTAGCACGTGTCAACCATATGACCTGATCTGTTACAATAGGAGCAGATTTTGGTGCTTCTACCTCTGCCTCGGCCACCAGAGGATTGGCCTCCACGACCTCTACCTCTGCCAGAAGTACCAGTGTTGGTATCCAATTGAGCTAAAACTCGAGAATCATAAAATTGAAGAACTAGTTGCCTTTCTTGTTGAATGAGAACAGAAAAGACTTTGTCTAAATCAGGAAGAGGGTCCATCATCATTATATTGGACCTAACAGCGGAATATTGTTCATTGAGGCCCCTTAAGAACCTAATCACATAGTCACCTTCCCCGTAACTCTTAACAATGAGAATGAGTTGACAGAATGGACTCACAAAGACAGTGCATGAAGGAATAGGGCGAAAATTGTCCAATTCTTCGATTAATCCTTTCAATTTTGTAAAGTAATTGGTAATAGTGGCATCACCTTGTTTGAGCAGATAAATCTCTTCTTGCAAGTCACTGATTCGAAAAACATCCCCTTGGTAGTAACGTTTCTTGAGAGTATTCCAAATATCCGAAGCATTTTCCATCCACATGATGGTCTGCAAGACTTATGGATCAAGAGAGTGATGAAGCCATGAAACCACCAAGGTATTGCAATGATCCCATAGAGTGAAATTGGGATCATCAAGAGCAGGGTGAGGTAAAGAACCATCTACAAATTTGACCTTTTTCTTGGTCTTCAAAGCAAGAAGCATAGCACGCGACCATGAGTGGTAATTTCCACCATTGAGCACCTGAGACACTACTCCAGGATTCTCATTTGGATGAGTATAGTAGGGATTCAATAGATTGGTGAGGGCTGCATTGTTGATAGCAGCATTGTTTGCATCATTTGGATGAGTATAGTAGGGATTCAATAGATTCAAGATCGAGCAAGAGTCTTGAAGAATTGAAGGATTGAGGAAAGGAAGCAACAGATGTTGCAAAGAAATCGATTCAAGATCAGTAGATTGCAACAAAGATTGCAGAAAATGATCGATCGTTGGGCACAGCGAGAAGAAAAAGGATTCAACTGATACCATGTTAAGAGAGTCGAGTTCTCAAGAGAAAGAGCATTGTGCTCATGAGTTCATTATCAAGAACTTCACAATAATATTACAGAGAGAGAGAATATATAGCCTAGCTCCTAACTAACCAAGAGCAAGTCAGTGACTTGTTGGACAAGCAACTGAAAAACAGAAAAAGGGAAAATTCTAACAGAAATAACAGAACTGAAAACATAAAAAAAAAAGGAGGGAAAATTCTAATAGAAATAACAGATCTTAACAAAAATGAAAAAATTTAAAAAAGTATACTTAAATTTATAGTTAGACAAGCTACTCATATGAAACAATGTGTACCTTGTACATAGCCAAATGTCACACCAAACTCCCAACCAACTTTTAGTCGCAATGTATATACATATCTCCAAAGGAGCCAAGATGTGTGCATATATTTACCTTCATAGACACCTCTGTGACAACTACGAAAAAGAAAGAAAACAAGTTCAACCCAAACAAAAAATTTAGTGCCATATCAAAGCTGTACAGAATAATTTTAAGTGGAGTCTAGTTAATACTTTTTATCCAATGGCCTAGAAAAATAAAATTAAAATGCTATTAGATGTGTGAAAGGAATCGGGTTGTCATAATACCTTTTTTCGAGGGGATAAAAGTTTGTGTCTCATTACACCACAGTCCATAAAATTTGGAATAGCTCTCTTGAATTATAAGTATTGAAATACTCAAATGGGCAGTATTCTCTCAATAAAATATATTTTGAGAAGGTTCATGTCATAGTAAAATTTCCAAAACTAAGTTCGGCGGCTCATTCTTCCTAATAGATTTAAAAAACTAGCATACAAAAAGGTAAAATTATGAAAATCTAATATTCCTACACAATCATAGATGCTCAATGACCACCCTAATTATATAAAAAAAAAACCTTGACTTCATACAACTTTGGCCACAATTTTCCCATCATAGCATGCAAGAAGTAAGTTCCATAAAATTAACAGTACTGGAGATGGAAAGGAGAATCAAATCCAAGAAAATTAACTTTAATTTATTGATGCTTACTACAAACCTAACAAAAAAAGAACCTAACATTTTACCTAATCCTAGATAATATATTGAATTTCTAAAAATGGGTTAAATTTGTATTCTTATGCATACCAATTTAACATTTTCAAGTTAAACAAATCGTAGTTGGATGGAATGGAAATAATATGTTTGAATAAAATATTTTTATAGAACCACTTGTTAAACAAAAATATGGAACTTACCAAAAATCCGCTTCTGCTCACCATCTCATGCTATCACATTCAAAAGATCAATACCCTAAAAGATGATTTACTATCTTGGTCTGAAGACGAATTTGCAGTGCGGCCATAAGGTTCTATGCCATTGACAATAACCAACAATAATTAAAAAGCAAAGACAAAAAATAATTGGAAAATAATAACATAGGTAAAAAATTTGAACCCTAACATATGTAGATGAGAGCAACAAGAACAACGGGCTGATTGTGTGAGATTGATAAGGTTATATATGAGCAAACAATTGGAAATTAAAAATGGATGCAGATGCGAGCAACAAAATAGAGATTCTGATCAAAATGGATTTTCTCCTTCCCTGAACAAGGGTGGGAGAGGGAGAGGGAGAGGGAGAGGGAGGGCGGCGGGGGGGGGGGGTGATGAAGGGTGAGAGAAAACAAATAAGAGAGATAGAGATGATGGAGAAAGATTTGTTGGAGAAAATCTAAACTCAGATGCAAATGGGAGCAAAAAGAGGTGGCCGACAGTGTGAGAGTAGAGGTGGCCGACAGTGTGAGAGTAACATGGTTTTTATACATGAGAAATACAACCCTAATGGCTATTTTGTATGGATTTACAACCCTAATGGCTATTTTGTATGGATTTAAGGCCCAGTTGATCTGATCCAGCCCATTATAATTAAAAACAAATTTTTTGTTAGCCCACTTATCAAAAAAGTAATGTAATAAAGTTGGAAGTTAAAAGGAAATATATAAAATTAGGATTAATTGAAATGGTTTCCTTTTCTGAAAACCAAATTGGAAAAAAAAATTAAAAAATAGCCATTGGAAATTTACAAGAAAATAAATAAATTAAATTAAATATTTTCCTTTTTCTAAAAACACAGTTTAGAATATTCTAAATACTAGTCGTTGCAGAGATAAATGCAATTTATGAAATATTGAAAGTTTATTTTTCTGCAAAAAACACTTTTCAAACACATTTTAAAAACTTATCGTTGGAGCAAAAAATTCAGTAGATAAAGAAATAGAATATTTCTATTTTTCAGCACAACATAATCAATTGTTCAATATGCAATAATCAATTATGACTTATCTGCCATAAGCTGGGTTTTGAATAAAAATATCATAAACAATTATTTACCTCAAAATTATTTTTATAAGATAAAACCTTTTTAACCAAAAAGGAAATCAAAGATATTTCTAAAAACATTTTATGCATTTTACAAACATGTTCCAAAAATGGTTTTTGAAAATTTAAAATTTTTTTTAAAGAAGTGAGCCATTATTATCATTGTTACAACTTACAAATATTCTATGACCTTATATAAATATTCTTCAAGTCCTTTTTCTTGGTCTTGAATTTGTTTTTTGTTCTTCTTGAGAGTCTTTCAGAAATGTCCTTTAGATATTAAATCTTCAAGTTATGCAAATATTGTTCCATTGTTCTTGAAGATTATAAGATTGTCCTTTTACTCTTTGTTCTTCAAGCTCTTGGCACATCCTTTTTGTTCTTGATCTTTTTCTTGATGAACGAAGGATTGTTCTTACATTTTTCAATCACCAAGATATTGATATTATAAATTTGCTCATCGTCCTTGCCGAGCTGCTTCATGTATCCTAACGGGAATGGGGATACCTTTATACTGTGCAACTATTCCCTAACGGGAATGGGGTGAATAGTATCATTCTCAGAATGAGCACCCTAACAAGAATGCGGGTGTGCACCGACCTTTATAGATGCGTCGCTTGGACGACTGACTAACATCCCTAAAGGGAATGGAGGATGGTGACAGGATTTAAGCGGCCACGTCAGCATACAGGTTTAGGTGCATGAGAGAATGGGTAGAGGATAATCTAGTAACTTGAGGATTATTGCAACCTATATGTGCTCTATATATGATGCATGTCTTTGTTTGTTATTGTATATATGTTATGTATTCCTTTTCAAATTATGATGATAGAATAGTTTCTTATCTCCTTATCCCCTTTTGTGTATCTATTGTTCTCTGTACGTGAAGCAGAGCCAGTTTGAGACACCCCGATGTCCCATTAAAGGAAAAACTATTTAACTAAAACTTAATCGCGATATAACGTTAAGCGTCGTGTATACAAAAGCAGCGAATATATAAAAACTTTAAAAATAAAGAACAGAGATATAAACATCACACACACACACACACACACACACACACACACACACACATATATATATATATATATATAATACAAACACATTGTGCTGGTATACTATATAGGGTACCCCATCAGTAGGGTCCCGATAGTACAAACCATGATATAAAGAAAATACAGAAAAGATCCAACAGAAAAAGACTCAAACCTCACTACTGCTCCACATCCCCAGCCCCTCTCAAATGTACAACAAAAATGGGCTCACACTCATAACCAATATACATCGCACGCACTGGCCTCTACTAACCCTAGTGTCGACGACTAGAGCTACCGTGACTCTCCCCATGTGCATGTCTGGGCTGGTATACTATAGAGGGTACCCCATCAGTGGGAATGCTGCCGAACCCATCATCCACGGATGGTCCATGTGTGGCATCCTCATAAGCTGGATATGTTTCGCGAATCGAGAAGAAATATACATAGAAAGTGATAGGGATATAAGAAACTTGCTATCATCGTAAGCTGAAAAGGATGCATAGTATATACACGATAATAGCACATATACATACATCACAGAATAAACCATTGATGGCAACCATCCTCAATACATATTATCATCCTCTACCCTTCGCGCTCATGCAACTAATCTGTGTGCTGACATGGCCATGCATCCCTCATAGAATTAGGAATATGAGTGAGTCGTCCAAGGTGCTCTTCCATTAATGCCAGTGTACACCCCCATTCCCGTTAGGATGCTCATTCAAAGAGTGATACTATTCCCCCATTCCTGTTACGGAATAGCTGCACAATATAAAAGTATTCCCATTCTCGTTAGGATACGGGACAGCTCGGTATGGACTACAAGAGTATCACGATAGTTTCCCCCATTCCCATTAGGGAACTGACCCGTGACATCCATCATCCATAATTGGTTGTTAAGTCTTTAGGACTAAGCTTAGAGTTGTTGTAGAAAGGCTAAGTTGGATTTCGAAGCTTATAATCCCTTTCTGGTATAGGAGCACGGTCGTGCTCGTTTATCAACACGCCCGTTCTTACGACACGTGTCTTGTGGCTGCCTACGGCCGTGCTCAAAAGAAACCGTGCCTTGTTGACACTGATGTGAGCAAGCCCATGCTCAATAGGGAGTACGACCGTGCTTGGGGTTGAGGCTTTATATACTGTACAGTAACCGAGGGTTTCGTTTATAACCCTCATTTGGCACTTTTTTCAACCCTAATACGACTGCAACCATGTTCCTCCCTATTTCCTCTAAAACCATTGCATTCTTGGAGTTCTGGAGACATTGGGGAAGGCTCAGTATGTATGTGCCAATCCTTAAAGGCAATAGTTATCCCTCTTGTGATCTCTTTTCTATGTTTCATTGAATTGAGGTTAATTGGTTAACCTTTTTGTTTGACCAAGGCTTGGGAAACTAATCGAGTCGCTCGAGGGAACGTGTTTGGTTTACCGCTTAGCTTTTGTTGGGAGAACCTTCATACCAGGTATGGGGAGAAGAATAGTATGAACATCAAGCAAAGGGGTAGCGTAAGATGAGGGGTTCCCATGACCCCATTGGTTGTAAAATGTTATTACTATCTTGTAAATGCCTATTTGCTATAACTGTTTTATTGTTCCTGATGATGTATTCTGATTCATGTATGCCTTAGTAATATACTTTATGTGATGATTAATTGGTTGATGATAAGTGTGATTTCACCTCATATTTCATGTACATTTCTGCATGCATTTTCATATAGTTAGGCCATTTTAGTTTGATTTTTGTTAGTTTTTCCTTTGGAACGGGTAAGGAGGTCTTGTGGTGTTGTTTTACAGAAATTAATGAATAAATGCCCAGAATTAGCCTTGATGGAGCTTGGTTGAAGATAGAGCTTGAAAAGTGAAAAAATGAGCCAAACAGAGCCCATGACCATCACGGCCTGGCCGTGATGGCCATCACGGCCGTGACGCGCGACTGGTCTATAAATAGAGCCACACTGAACAGAAAAAGAGGGGCTTTTGGAGGCAGACTTAGGGCCTGGGACTGAGAGTTGGATGGTTACAAAAGGGGGGTTCCAACCCTAGAAGGGAGCGGCTGAGAGGGGCTGCAGTGACGGCTGTGGAAAGCTCCCATGGAGTTTCTTCTCTCCTCTTCTCCTATTTCTCTGGTTTTGTTTTTCTCTGTAATTATGTGTAGCTAAACCCTTGGTTGTTGGGGTTAGATAATTACCTTTCTGAACTTGATTGTATTGTGATTTAGTTTCAATGCAAGTTTCTATTTCTTTATGAGTATTTGATTCTGTGCTTAATGCTTTCGTTGGTTTGGCCATCCTTGGAATGATTTGTTGCTTTGACAGACAATTGAAAGATTGATGTTAGAGCATGCTCATGAATCAAATGCCAAGTAGTTCATGAACCTAGACATAGGTCTTGGGGTGCTTGCAATCTTATAAGTCTTAGCTTAATGCAAAATCTCAGGTTGATCCACCTAAGACATTAGGGTTAGATTTGGGATTTTAGGCTCATTCCACCTAAGACATTAGGGTTTTAGTATTTAAAAAGGCTTGATTGTCATAATTGAATTAGGACTTGTGTTGGTAACCACTTCATTGCAATCAAGGGAGGATCAGTGTTGTCTAACCCTGACAATTCTATCCTTTTGTTAACCACATCTCTCTTTGCATTCCAGGTGTTTAAGAAAAAGCCAAAAAGATTTTCCTTGTTTTATTTTGTTTATTTCGAATTCCCTTCATACCATAGTTTAGTCTAGATAGTTGTTGAGTTTGTGAATTGGTAATTGGCAACCGATCCCTGAGGACGATATCCGGTCTCACCACCGTATTACTTGAACGACTAGGTACACTTGCCTATATATAAAAGTCGTGTCAGTTGAATTGGTATGTTATTTATCCCAGGAATATTGTTGGTTTGATGATGATGTTATGCCATGGTCGACTGTATGTTGGTTTGATGATGAACATGCTGTATAAGTGAGAGGAGAGGTTTATGCCAATGGGTTAGTCAAGGACCCTAAGATTGATTTAAGAGTGTTTAAGGGGTTTTTGGCTAAAAGAACATAATGAATCTGCTCAAACATTACGGCTATGCTCTAGGAGCACGACCATGCTTAATAGGGAGCACACCCGTGCTCTATGTTCAAATTCAAAACGGCCCCACTGCTTAATCATGGTCGTGCATAACAGGAAGCACGACCATGCTTCACCTAAGGGACATGTCCCCCAAACAGTGGAGACGTGAATTAATGGAAAGAAATGGGTGTTTCATCCCAATTGTCCCCAATGATGAAATAAGACACCAATCGAATAAATACAAGTTAGATAACCTAATTAAAGACTAATCAAGATAAGTAAGAATAATATGTTGGTTAAGCCGATACCCAATGGGTTACCGCACGGTGTATGCTTTGGTGCTTTTTGGCCAAAGTGGCCTCGATGCTTTTTGGTTGACGTGTTATTGAAGTTGAACCTTGGTGCTAATTGGCCATGGGGGCTTGACTCATATGAGTCAAGGTGTTGATGATTGTAACACCCGGGTGCCGACGAGGGCGGGGAGTGGTCGTCGGTACAAGAAGGCACGGACAAGGAGCGGCTCCTGGCAGGCTTCGAGGTGGATGGACACATGAATGAACCGATAACACACTCGAATGAGAGGGGTCCTGAGATTGTGTTGGTATGGGACTATACAGTTAAGGAAGGGTTATATGAATTAATTGGTACTACCTATACCAACAAGATGCATCTTATTTTCGGGAGCCCATCACTTAAGAACTCCACTGTTAAGCGTGCTTGACTTGGAGCAATTCTGGGATGGGTGACCTCCTAGGAACTTTTCCTAGGAAGCGTATGAGTGAGGACAAAGCACGCTGAAAAGACCCGTGTTGGTCTGTGGGGACAGTCGTCAATCCATAGAGCAGCCTGGGATGTTTCAAATGGTATCAGAGCGGCACCTCTCCTAGTACGGTGTGGTTCGGGGACGAACCAAGCGGAAGCTTGTGGGCATGTAACACCCGGGTGCCGACGAGGGCGGGGAGTGGTCGCCGGTGCAAGAAGGCACGGACAAGGAGCGGCTCCTGGCAGGTTTCTAGGTGGAGGGACACATGAATGAACCGATAACACACCAGAATGAGAGGGATCGTGAGATTGTGTAGGTATGGGACTATACAGTTGAGGAAGGCTTATATGAATTGATTGGTACTACCTATGCTAACAAGATGCATCTTCTTTTTGGGAGCCCATCACTTAAGAACTCCACTGTTAAGTGTGCTTGACTTGGAGCAATTATGGGATGGGTGACCTCCTGGGAAGTTTTCCCAAGAAGTGTGTGAGTGAGGACAAAGCACGCTGAAAAGACCCGTGTTGGTCGGTGGGGACAGTCGTCAATCCATAGAGCAGCCAGGGATGTTACAATGATGATGAGACTTGGGTGCTTATTGGCCCAAGCGGAGGTGGTGGTTGCCCACTTGTTTGATGTTGTGCTCATGCATTCACACATTGGAGTTGTTAGTGGGGGAAGTTCAACATAGGGGAGGTCGTCCTAAAGTACGGCGATCTGGCCGTCCGCGGTGATTCACCCAAGGTTTGGTGAATCTGGTCCCCCCGTGGTGGCGCATTCTAGAGTATGGTGTGTCGGCTATCCGAGGGGTTCACCTATGGTTTGGTGAACTGCTGGCATTGGTGCTTATTGGCCACTGTGGATATATAACTCTGAAGTTGCTTTCCTGAGAAAGTTTGGTTCCACGTGCATAATGGAGTAGTATCTTTGGATCCCTGTTTTCTTCTGTTGTTTTGTTGGCTTGTATCTTTTGACGGTGAGCAGCCAGTTGAGAAGTAACTCTAAGGAGCTGCGACTCTAGTTAGGATTTCTATTTGTTATAGTTTGTTTCAGTTTTAGTTTTAGTTTCAGTTTGTTTTTCGTGATGTTCTTCTGGATCGGTTATACCAACTCTATGTGAGAACGTGGTCGAGTTTCTTTAATGCTATGTTTTTTTTAATGAACCTTGTTACATTTTCCCGTTGTTGAGACTAGTTCATGTGGTACCTTTTCTACCCGTGGACCTTTATTTTCTGAAATAAATGAATATGCTTGTTTTATTTCTTTTTATTTATATTTAAATGCTTCATAAATACATGCGGGGAAGAGGGTGTCACATTTAGTGGCATCAGAGCAGGTCTGTCCCATCAGTAGTGGTATGAGTCTCATTATGTGTCTATTGTGGGCTCTTGTTTGTCTACACTTGTTATAGGCAATGATGCTTAATGTTAGGGGCCTGTAGCTTTTCCTACTTAAGATCTCTATGTTTAATGACCGTCTTGGACATTCATAGGAACTCATGGCAGGAAAAGGCAAAAACGATCAAGCTATCGCTGACGCGTTGGCACTCCTTGCCAATGCGATAGGGCAAGTTCAGAACAACAACAACGGAGGACCAGCTGAGTTTCAGGGTCTTGACAAGTTCCAGCCGAAATAATCCGCCATCTTTCGGAGGATCTTATGACCCCGAGGGTGCCCTGTTGTGGTTGAGAGAGTTTGAGAATTGCCATCGAAGATGGAGGTGACGATGATGGCGGTCACTTGGAATTCTTTCAAAGGGAAGTTCTTGGAGAAATATTTTCTTGTGGATATCCGTGACAAGAAAGAGATGGAATTCTTGGCACTGAGCGGGGAATATGTCGGTGGGAGAGTATACGGCGAAGTTCGAGGAGTCTGGCTAGGTATTACACACCGTATCATGTTATGACCGATGATCGTTCTAAGTGTGTAAAGTTTAAGGATGGCCTTCGCCCAAAAATCAAGCGGTGATCGGCTACCGGGATATCCGAGTCTTCCCAACATTGGTGAACAGGTGTAGGATCTTTGAGGTTGCCTACAAGTCCATAGTGGCCAGTTTCAAGGGTTCAGATAACCAGTGCGGCAGGAAGACAGAGAAGAAGGATAAGGGCAAGCAGCGTTTCACTCCAGTTGGCCAGGATTTCATGCAAAGTGGCAGGAAGCCACGGTTTTCTTCAGACAGGTCCAGAGGTTGGAGCTTTAATGGCCCTAGGCCCATGAGATGAGGCAAGTGCGGGGCATAGGATCACTTCACATCCAGTGTAAGGAAGCTGACGTCATATGTTTCAAGTGTGGCAAGTCTGGCCACATCTGTGACACCATCTACCCTGCATGTATTTATAAAGCGATAACATAGAAGGAAATAATTCAATTTTTCAGAATAAGATAAACACATGCTTATTCTTTGTATAAAAAGAAAACCAACGGGTAAGGATCGCACATTGTAACAAGGTCTCAATGAGGAAAATTAAACATAACATAGGTTTTTAAAAGGAAACATAACATAAACAAAACAGCAACGAAACCCAACCCCGATATCATATTACAGAGCTGGTATAACCAAACCGATAAACAACTCGGATAAACAAACTGAACTAAACATAAACTAAACTATGAGTAGCGGCTCCTTAGAGTCACTCCTCAGCAAGCTGCTCACCGTCCTTTATATAACCAAACGATACATGAAAAAAGAACAACAGAAGACGGGGAGCAAGAACCATATATATAAACATAACAGTAACAGAATAGTTGGCAAGATGAACATACAACACATAGCAATCATAACATAGTCATCATACCAACACAAAAAGCATATCACAATATAACATCAATCATATAATGCAATGTGACTAACTACTCCGAATGCATGTGGATCCATCTACACCAGGCGTACGACTTCGGAGTGATATTTCCACATTGACCAAAAAGCACTAATGCCGGGGCAATCCACCAAACCATGGGTGGGACCCCTAGGACAACAGACGCATCATACTCTCGAATGCACCACCACGGGAGGCCAGATCACTTAGGTCACCGAGGATGGCCAGATCGCCTTACTCTCGGACGACCTCCCCTATGTCAATACCTCCCCCTAATAACTTCATGCATGATGCATGCACACAAACGAACAACTGTTTATCGACTACCTCCATCAACACCATTTATTATGGCTTAACGTCTTTGATCAATATGCACCAAAGAGAACATCATCTTCAATCTTTTAACTTTAAGTGTTAAACAATACTCTGGCCAAAAAGTACCAGAGCCTCAACACTCTGGCCAAAAAGCAACAGAGCCTCAACACTCTAGCCAAAAAGCACCATAGCCTCAACACTCTGGCCAAAAAAACCAGAGCCTCAATACCTTGACAATTAAGCATCAAGGCCACCTTGGCCACTAGGCTACCAAGGTACAACATCAAAAACATTATCTTCTCACTTTAGTTATTAACATTCTGGTTCTCCAGCACTAGAGCTCAACACCTTGACCATTAAGCATCAAGGCCCCCTTGGCCACTCGGCTACCAAGGTACATAATCATCTTTAAGTTATCTAGCTTGTCTTCACTTTATTTGGTGTCTTCTTTTATTATTATTAGGGGCAACTGGGGTGAACCACCCCTGTCCAGCTTTCTACGTTCTGGTCAAGACAGGAAGAAAGAACGTGCATGCTTCCCCCGGCACGGGCGTGCTGATTGATAAGTCAAGCATGGTCATGCTGACTGTTGAGCACGGGCGTGCTTAGGCAGCGTATAACACCCCAATTTCTTGATTAGGGTTTAAGTAAGAGATTAAGTATGATTAAATACATAATCATGTTCCTTTGGTGTTAGTTAGCTTGTGTTTCAAGTTTGAGGAGAGTCGGAGTTGAAGGGGTCCAAAACACAAACAAACGCTAAACCGAGCGATTAATTAGTTAGTTAATTAATTAATTGAGAGTTAGAATATTAAAATTAGTTTGGTCTTGAGTACAATAAGTTTTTAGGAGTAGTCTAAAATAGTTAAGAAAAATACTTCAGCAGTAGGTTACACAAGAAGATGCAGAAGAAAACACCTGGTTGTACCGACGTAGCAACACCTGGTGACACATGTCGCCATACCATCACGCCACCTCACATTCCACTAAAATGTTCCTAAACCCGGTCACCTACACATGACACCTAATAATAACATGAAAACCTAACACCCTAAGCTTAAGACACCTAGCCCACTAAGGGGAAAACAGTCAACACTATCATGCAATCCATCTATGCAAAAATTAATCAAATCCATCAAACTTGCCATAACCAAGACACAAACACAACTCCTGAGCTTCTCAAATTATTCAGGAGCATTATTGACAATAAAACAGAAATAAAATAAGGAAAAGAAAATTAAAAAGAAGAAAGGTAAAGAAAACTCATTGAAGGGCGGTTCCACCAGGATCCCATTGTCTGTAACATAAGTCCCACGTGGTGGCCAAAGGACTGAAATTCATTCCAAGCCTCCCTAACTTGCAGCTTTGATGCGGAGGTGAGCACTTGACAATTATGACACTTTTGCCGAGTGCGGCGGACTTATCACTCCCCTTCAGGTCATAGTTGACCTCTCTTTCAACTTTGTCCATAAAATCCTCCCAATAGAATCGGGGCTCAACCTCTTGGACTGGCCATGGTGCCAAATCCAAGGGTGCAAAATCCAGAGCTGGTGGCTCCTCAGGGGGAGGTGACAAACAGTTAGTTGGGGTCTCCGGTGTTGCTTCAACTCCTGCAAGGTCTTCATCCACTGCACTACCGGATTCATCACTTGTTAAACCTGCAGAAATCTCATCACACACCACAGAAAGGTTAGAGTTAGTACAGTTAGTAAATATATTACAATAAACTAAATCAGAAAGCGGCTGAATGTCTGGAAGTTGCTTGAGCTCTACGGAGGGTGGCTGTTCAATGGATGGTATATTTGGAACTTGAACTTGAACAAACAGCATCACTCTCACTATCACCATGCAAAATAGAGTCAAGAAACCCAGCACAAACATCACACGGGTTAGTGTCAGTACAGTTAGTACATGTATTAACAGAAACTGAGTTAGTAAAGGTCTGATTGTCTGGACTTTCTGCACACGGTTCATCCACCCCATCACTCTCAACACATGCACCTGATTCCACAGGTTCTTCATTATCCTCAAGCATGGTGGAGCAGATGTCCTCTTGATCCTCATTTTCTTTGTTTCCTTTCAAGTATAAACCTACATAACAATGTATACACAAAGCAGCAGTACCATCACAATAACAATCATTAGAATCAGGGGATTCAACACATAATTCATCATCAACAGAAATATCATCATCAGAATTATCATCAAAAGTATTTTCAGGAATAACCATCTGTGAATCCTTATGTTCCTCAAGGGGCTGTGGAGTTAGCATTGCAGCCGAGTTGGCGGTAACTTGATTAATTAGAGCCCACAACTTTTGAGATTCAGCTTGGTCCCTCTGTTGGGCTTCAAGATTACTTGCCTCCATTGCCTCCATCCTCTGTTGAAATTCAAGATTGTATGCTTCCGTTTGTGCAGCCATTTGTTGTAGCATTTCTTCCAAACTGAGTTGGGCTAGTGTAGGGTCAGGCTGGTATTGCTGGCTTACTGCCATCCGTTGATTGTTCTCGGCCATTTGTTGTATCATAGAAGCAATCTCATCCAGGCTGCCTTGATCTCTAACATGTTGGCTAGGATAAGCATTCATTCCAGTCATATCAAAACCATTGCTATACTCATAATTTCCAGCAAAATTAGGATAATTTGTGCATGGTGGTGGTTCATGATAAACATTAGGCAAATACCCATACATGTAATTATCCATGGGGAAAATAAAATTTACTGAACCGGACAAAGCAGACAACACTAATTAGCAAAGCAAAAAGTTTTTTTTTTTTTCAAAAATTATTTTCTGCTAATAACAACAAACCGAGTCTCCTAAGAACTGGCGCCAATTTTTAGTGTCGCTTGCCGCCACGCGCCAAAAAGAACAAGCGGTTATGAAAATAATGCAGTATAGTGCGACAACTCGGATCGTCTCTCAAGGACTCTTTAGTGTTGTTATTATTAACAGAAAATTAGTAAAAGTTAGAATTGGGGGTTTTGAGATTTGAAACTAAATTAAGAAAACAAAATAATGAAAACAAAGTAGTTAAAGGGAATAACAAATAAACACAAGACGATTAACCTCATCGTTCTCGGTTTCCCACTATCATTGGTTCATGCAAATCCTAAGCAGATACTAATCCCCTCCCGGTTGTAGCAATAGTTAACAAACGAAACCACTACTACGGATGTATGTTCCTATTCCCGAATTAAACAAACGGGGTTAAGCCCTTCGTGAACTAAACGAACACGAAACGAACACACGCGAATTAAACAAACGCGATTATATATAAGAACATAACATCACCGAAATAAATCAATACAACACTATACACTCCTGAATTAAACAAACAGAAACATATAGCATTGCATTGAAAAGAGAAAAGCATATAAAAATAGGAAATACAGAACCTCAAGTGTTAATAGAAACCAATTGCAGTAGATTAATCTAGGAGACTAGTTCTCCATTACAAAAGAAACACAAAAGAAGAGAAAATAAAACTAAGACTAATAAGCTTAGAAACTAGCCAAAACTGGCTAATTCTGACCAGCCTCTTCCAGTTCTGCCTAAGACTACTTATATACACGTTTCTGGAATCCAAGGCCTCGCGAGGCGAAGCACTGCTCGCGAGGCGAATAACATGAAAGGTCTGCAACTCTTTGTCTTCTCGCGAGGCGAGCATAGTTTCGCGAGGCGAACGCTTCAAATTCCCAAACTGTAACGCCCGTGACCTTCTACACGGGCAAGCCGTGATCGTCTCTGACTTTTCATGGTTGGATGACTCGCGAGGCGAGCCATTTCTTCGCGGGGCGAACCAGAGACCTTGCATTTTCTTGGAACAGTCAGCTTCGGGTCGCGGGCGAATAGCCTTCTCGCGGGCGAGAAACTCCGAATTATTCCTTTTTATTAACCTGAAAATAGAAAATAAAAGTAAATACTTTATTCACTCTAAATCAACTAAATTAACTTAAAAACACTTTACAGACTCAAAATACTACTTAGAGACAATCAAGTCTAATTTGGGTAAAAATGATATAAAATAAGCACAAAGCCAAGGTCTTTACTGGTTATAAAACCAGTCAAACAGAGGCTCATCAATATCGTACCTAGTCCAGCATATGACATCAAAGTTAGGCCCCTGTGCTAGCCATTTTAATGTATCAGAAGCAGTACCATCCTTTGAAATTTTTTCTTTAAACCAGTTCAAGAAAGTCTTATTATGCTTGTTCAAACACCATTTTTCATTCATGCGAGGGTAAGTTTCATTGATGATGCTTTTGTGCTCACATAAGTATGGTTCAACCTCATCAGTGTTATTCAATATATACAAATGTGCTTGAAGCACTTCCTCTCAATCCATGATCTTAACAGTAATACCTCATGTACCCTTACCTTCATATCTTCCTTCATGACGAGAGTTCGGAAGCCCTACAGGTTCCGCTTCTGACATGTACTCTGTACAAAACTCAATAGCTTCTTCTGCAACGTACCTTTCAATAATAGATGCTTCAGGACGGTGTGGATTCTTCATATACCCTTTCAAGATCTTCATGTATCGCTCAACCGGGTATATCCACCTTAAATAAACGGGACCACACAATCTAATCTCCCTCACTAGATGAACAATCAAATGAACCATGATGTCAAAAAATGAAGGGGGAAAATATATCTCCAATTGACACAAGATAATGGCTGCCTCATTTTCCAAGTCATCGAACTTTTGAGTGTCAATGATCATGCTACATATAGCATTGAAGAATAAGCACAACCTAGTAATGGCATGTCTGAATTTTTAGGCAAGATGTCACAAATGGCCACTGGTAGTAGTTGTTGCATCAAGACATGGCAATCATGAGACTTTAAGCCAACTAATTTGAGATCTTTCATTGAGACAAGTCTCTTGACATTTGAAGAGTAACCCTGTGGCACTTTGACACCCCGTAGACACTCACAGAAACTTCTTCCCTCTTTTTTCAATAAAGTATGACATGCTGGGGGAAAATAAGTCTTATTACCCCCCCCCCCCCCCCACCCCCCACTTTATGTGGAGCTAACTGCTCTCGTATACCCATCGCAACTAGATCCAGATGAACACTCACACCATCTTTTGTCTTGCACTAAATGTGGAGAAGCGTTCCGATTAAACTTTTTTTTTTATAAGACTAGGAGTGCAAAGGCATCACCATAGAGAGGGACATCCCAACTAGGTTGGCACCTCCAACTCTACCAATCACTTGCAGCACCCCAGAAATTTATTCCAAATGAAAGAAAAAAGAATACAAAATCATGGGGGGACAAGGACCAATACCCATGAAAATCAAAGAATCAAGGTGCTCTAAATCCTTCAACCCGTAATGCACCCTTGTTAGTGTTTTATCCATAATTTCCTCCGTAGGGTTTGTTTCGAAGTGATCTTTATACCATCAAAAAATAGATTTGATTTCCTTCGAGATAGATTCCATCTTTTTTTCTCTATATAGTTTGTGAGTTACTGAGTTAGTATCAAAATTGGGACATTGTTTCAAAGGAGTTAAGGTGATGAGTTGATAATAAAAAAAGGGAAAGAAAAGAAGAAAAGAAGAAAAGAAAAAAAAAGACCTTTATGTTAGAACCATGGTCACTACAAGAAATTTTTAATTTAGCTACAAGATTTAGCTACCAAATTTATCCCTAGTTAATCTCAAGTTAATTAGCTATCATTTAACTATAATATAACTTTTGATATTACTTCTATTAGTTTATTTTTAAAAGCTCATTTAGTTATTTTTATTTGCACTCCTCTTTCTCTGGCGAATGGAGCTAACGGAGTGGACGGCGTGTCGGTTGGGAATTGGAAGGGTACGTCGTCGTTTGGAGAGGGGAACGGGTTGGTTGATTTTTCGTTCGAGCGGCAGGGTGTGATGAAGATGGAGATGGTTCAAGTTGAGCAACAGCAGAAGCAGCCCGCGAAGAAGAGCAGAAGGGGACCAAGGTCTCGGAGCTCGCAGTACAGAGGAGTAACCTTCTACAAAACTCTCTGTTTCAATTTCAATTCTCCAATTCTTTTTAATCACAATTTTCAAGCATTTTAGGGTTTCGAGTTTTAAGGATTACTGATAATGTGGTTTCTCATGTCAATCATCTTAGTTCCAAGATAGGGATTTTTCATTTTAGGTTT
The DNA here is from genome assembly GCA_030762895.1 of Sophora flavescens. Lineage (NCBI taxonomy): Eukaryota > Viridiplantae > Streptophyta > Magnoliopsida > Fabales > Fabaceae > Sophora > Sophora flavescens. Next base: position 102,378,553 of record CM061069.1, on the reverse strand, counting down.
TTGAGTTTGAGGATCCCTCATCAATTTCTGTAATCAATTTATGAATCGTAGTTCTCTTTATTTTCCCAAAACTGAATCTTTTTGTCTTCATTGTGCTTTCTTTTGCAATGGAATTTTGTTAATTCGTAGTTCATGTGTGATTATTAAATGAACTAGTGTGATTAAAACCTGAGACGGTTACGGTGGTGACGTGAGGGGTTGTAATTTTTGTTGGAGTTTGAAGCATTCTTAAGCACGCATCAGATGGTATGTATGCTGTGAAATCGTGAATTGTTGGATCGAGTTGAAATTGTGGGATATTTTCATACTTCATGTGTGATTGCACTGCACATATTCCTGTATGGTTACATATTTCTTCTGATTTGTTAGGAACATGCTTCTTTTCATAGTTCATGAATCATGACAGTCATCTTCAATTTTCTTTTCAGGTGCATTTTATGCTTAATATACTCCACACTTTGAATGTGATAAAAGCTTCTAATGTACTTTGTTTTGCAAAAGACCCCCTGGATTGGAATAATGTACATCCCCGGATGGTACGACTTAATCCACTGCTGTAATGTATAAAGGGTTGAGATTGATAATCGGTGACAATAAATTGCACATCCCAATTAAGAATGTATTTACACAGCACGCCAAGGAGGTGTTTAACATGAACGAGGGTGCATACACCAAATTGCGGAAACTATGGATGTGGCCAAAAAACCTGTATCGTGGACGAGTTAAATTGTACTTGGATTAATTCTTTGCCAAAGGCACACCCAGGAAATCTTACTGATTTCAAGGTATTAATTTGCATATAAGAAACTGCTTGTTTCAAATAGTAATATTTAGATATATGCTGCAAAAAGTGGAACAGCTTGCTTTTGAACTAAGCCAAAAAGTAGTTATGACAAATAATATAAATTCTATAAAAGACTTTTTTTTTTACCAATTCTATAAAAGGCCTAATAACTAGGTATATGCAGTAATTTTGCCTGGTGTATGCAACACAGTTGGGTGAAAGATGAATGCCTCTCCCATTGCAAATGAAACGATATATAAATGCTCCCAAAGAATTTGGACTATGGATACACCACATCTTCTATGTTATGCTACCAATATCATCATCTTTCTCATTCTCACTCACTCGCTAACTTTGTATCATTTCGTTTCAATTTCTCTCTTGTGATGCAGAATCTGATCTATCTCTTTTCCAGATGGATCCTCATCCAGCTCTTGTCCAGGTTCTAACTCTTTCTCCTTCTCTAATTTCTCAATTTTTGTTTATATGATTTCTAAAATTCAGTTATTTACACTCATGGATTTTTTTCAATGTCATTGAACATTACCTGTTTGAGAAAATGCCTCATTGAATTTTCTTTATGATTTCAGTTAATTACACTAATGGATTTTTGTGAATGTCATTGAACATTACCTGTTTGAGAAAATGCCTCATTGAATTTGCTTTGTGATTGATACAAGTTTTGCAGTGGTAAGATTTTGTTACTTGTGCATTTTTAAGCATGTCACTTTTAGTAGACATTATTTGCCTTTGTATGCCTCAATAATTATATATCTTACTTTAGACATGTAAAATGCTCATTTGGAAGAGAGACAAACCATGGAAGAGAGACATGAACAATAGTAGAATAGTCCTGAACTTTAATTTGATTAAACACCTCACACAAACGGCATGCACTTTCTTCCTCTTCATATCTCACCTTTCTAACTTGGTGTGGTGAACTCATGAACCTGCAGCTTCTATTAGTAAAAGTTCATTTAATCATGCTGCAAATATTCATATTGTTGTGTGGTAAAAGTGTTTTCTTATTTATTGAGTAATAATACATAATCTTATTCCTCTTATTTTCTCTTGAAATTCCTAGCACGTTGGGAATATGGCATGATTTAGCCAACGTGGACCCGACCTTATCACGGTAGCAGGATGCTGAAGTTTGTCTTGCAAAATCTCACTCCCTATTATGCTTCTAGATGGCACTCCATAGGTATACTGCATATCTATTTTTGCTTCCTAACTTATCATTCGATCTTTATAGTTTTTCCCAATAGGCCCAATTTATGGAAGATTTTATTTAAGTGAATTTAATGATATATTGAACTTATTCACACATGCTTTATGTTTAATTGTTAGTAATGCTTTTGGTACAGTGGTTCAACATTTTCTCCTCTTCTGGCTTGTAGCAGTTTAAAACTTAGACTCGAAAATTTTAAATCCTTATCATTCATGATGTTCATTGCTTGGCCAAGACAAGGATGCTTCTATTTCAGCTCTTCCGGTTGACGAGTTGATAGAGAAGGCTGATGGATTTGCAGGAGTATTTCCTGGTAGGTCGAGTTACCATTTCACTTCAATGTTTCTTATATAATAATAATGAAGGCCAACTATCTATTCCTCTTTAGCTTTCAACTATTTCAAGCATCCATGTTCATGGACTCTTTGGTAGTCGATGGAAACTGTTGTCTTTATCAAATTGTCCAACACTTGCAACATTTTAATCCCCATTTTTCTTTGGACGTGGGAGTGCAGGCCAAGTATTCAGAGGTGTTCTTCCAAGTGGTCAAGTTGTGGCTATCAAGCACTTAATAAAGAGCAATACTTGTGATTCTTTCACTAGAGAAGTTGAAGGTCTTTCTAGACTTCGTCATCCAAACTTGGTTAGCCTATTTGGCTGTTGCATAGAAAATAATGAAAGATATTTAGTCTATGAGTTTTGTGCAAATGGGAATCTGGCTCAACATCTATTAAGTAATGTTCTCTGCTCTTAACTCTTGATCAATGATCTGCTATATATGTCTGATTAATGTAAATAATGAGTTTTAGTTGCTAGATTATTTAGGCGATTAAGTTACCTTGCTTAAAGGGAAAAGCCTATATTGAGCAAAGTCTTTTTAGAAATAGAATATTGCCCTTTAGGCTTTAGGCCTCTTTTATTTATTTTGTTATTCTTTGGTTTTCTTGAAAGATTATTATGTATGTTGACTTCTATGTGACTCTATGTTCAGGAAGAGATCGCCATTTAACATGGGGAACAAGAGTTAGAATTTTGAGGGATTGTTCATTCGCACTCAAGTATCTCCACCATCATATAGAGGGTTGTGTTGTCCATAGAGATATTAAGGTACATTATATGAAAACATGTATCCTGCTATAAATGATGAAGTTTGGGGAAAAATGCACATATATGTAAAATAATATTTTCAGTTAGCATTATGTATGGTAATGCCTCATAATGATTTTGATTTTCAGCTTACTAACATCCTTTTGACTGAGAAATACCAAGCCAAACTGTCTGATTTTGGACTTGCAAAGATGATGGGGATGGAAGAGAGCAAGGTTTTTACTGATGTTAGAGGCATTGCTGTGAAAATCGAGATTCTAGTGAGGATCGGGAGGGGGATAGAAGATCGCAACTCGAAGGATCGTAACAAGGATCGTAAGATCCTAGCTAAAGTAGAAAAGTAGACTTGTAAAGTAGAAAACTATACTTATACATGTACATTTGCATGAAAAACAACGTAGATAATAAGACAAAAGCATAATAAGTTCCTAATCAAAATCAAGTCAAGCTAACTCTAGGTTCATAATCAAAATCAAGTCAAGCTAACTCTAGGTTCATAATCAAAATCAAGTCAAGCTAACTCTAGGTCTCTAGCCATCTAATCTATAAGAGAGAATTTAACATAATCTCGGGATAGTCATCCTCATCCTTCATATCATCTTCATTCTCATTTATAGCATCATCTCCAAGTCCTCCAACTATCTCATCAACATCATCATCAATAGGAATCTGTAGATCATCTACAGGTGCACCACCAACACCAACATTTTCTGGGACTGTAAGATCTAAAATGTCTTCATCCAAAATAGGCAAATCTGAATTTTCATCTTGTACATTCTCCTCCACAATCCAATCATCATCAGAAGAAACATCTTCAATGTTGTAGTTATTTGCTTTCCTAGCTTCCTTCTTCTTGTTCAATCTTGAATTAACCATCACAAATACCACATCATTCATGGTCTTTTGCTTCAAACAGTTCCTTTTCTTGGTGTGGACCTAAATAATCATGAAAACAATTAACTCATTTTAGGTACTAGGTAATTCTAAGAATGAAATTAATTGTGCTTCATAAATTCAAGTTCTTACCACCTCAAAGGCACTCCAATTACGTTCGCAATGGATGAACTACATGTCAAACTCAATACCCGAATAGCAAACTTCGCACTGCGGGACATTCATCACCATAAGACTCCCACCATTGTGCTGGAGTTTTGGTTTGAAGTGCATGTTGAGCTATTGGATGACCAAAAATCCCTTTTTCAACTTGAAGTCCTCAGTTTGGCGATCCAACTTCCCTATTTCTTCAATATCTCCCACCATTCTTTGGAAACAATCATACAATCCTCTCTTGACTTCCCAATCCGAATTAAAATTAGGACCATAATGCAACATGGGGTTAAGGTAGTAGCTGCAAGCATGCAAAGGCCTATGCAATTGGTTGTCCCATCTTTTATCAATGATTTCCCAAATAGGAGTGTAGCTAAGAATGAATAAGAAATTAATTAGTTTCCAAAATAAGTCTACAAATTATATCATTGAACAAGTCGAAGATAATTACCTTTTACAAACGCCATTGAAGGCACTTTGTATCATCTCTTTAGCTCGGTCCATTCCTTCATAAATGAAGCCCATGGCTGGCTTCTCATCCCCATCCACCATTCGCAGCACACCTTAATTAGGGGATAAGCACCCTTCAAGCGATTGACAATGTCCTTCCAAAACCCCTTATCAGTGACAAGTTCTTCCACATGTTTCCCATCCCTAGTCTTTACAAATTGGCTTTCACTCCATTCCTTGGATGTGAACATTCTAATTAGGGAACCCTTATTATCATGCAAGCATCCTAAGGTAAGGTAAGCGATGGCAAAACGAGTAGCAATTGGTCTAATCAATTCTCCTCCCTTAGTAAAATGATGCAACAAAGACATAAGACCAGTTCTGAATAGATGTAGGTTGTAAGCTTCTTACCACTTGCAATTGTTTCTTTGTGGACTGGAATCTTCTTCTCAAAGTCCTCCAACATAAGGTCAATGCAATGAGCCGCACAAGGAGTCCAAAGACAACTTCTCCATCTTCTCGCATCAACAAATCAACATCTGCCTTGTAGTTAGCTGCATTGTCCGTGACAATTTGGACAACATTTTCTACCCCAACCTCTTCAACAACCTCATCCATCATTCGAAAAATCTTGTCAGCTGTCTTGGTAATGTTGGATGCATCAACAGACTTCAAGAAAACTGTTCCCTTAGGACTATTAACTAAGAAGTTCAATATAGTCCTCTTCCTCTTATCGGTCCATCCATCTGTCATTATTGTGCAACCCGCTTTCTTCCAAAACGCTTTATGATCCTCCAAGCTCTTACCAGTAAGATCAACTTCTTGCTTCAGATACTTCACCCTAATCTCATGGTAGGATGGTGACTTAAATCCTATACCATGTCGGGCAACTAATTCAAACATCTTTCGAAACTCATCACTCTTTACCACATTAAAAGGAATAGCATTTCTGTAAATGAATCTGCCTATTTCTAGGCATGCCTCCTCCCTCAAGCTCTTCTTGAATACACTGTTGATTGTGGGTTGAGAGCTAACTCCCCTCTTCTTGAAAAGTTCAGCAGAAGTCTCTTCCCTCTTTCTTTTTCCATCCTCATCAGCTGCACCACCTCCTTCATGCTCATTTTGGCTTGACTTATTAATGAGCCTCTTCTGCAATGAAGTCACAATGTCCCACATTTCTTTCTAATAGAGTATAAGAGTAATAGAGTTTAAGAGAAATCCTGTAAATCATAATCGAAATGCTGAGTCAGCATATTCGGTTATGATAGTTGGATAGGGCAGTTACAATTCTGTTAGACAGTTATTAACTGAGCTGTTAGAAGCTCAAGGCTATAAATTAAAAAGCCTTCTCTAAATCTGTAACACTGATTAATAACAGAAATACAGTTACAGCATTCTCTCTATCTTCTTCTTCTTCAATAAGGTTTCAATTCTGTTTATGGTATCATAGAGCTTTTTCTTGGGCCTGGTGATTCTCTATGTGGTTCACCTAGGGTTTTTCTTCGTTTTCTTCGTTTTTCCCAATTCTTTGAAGCATCGATTTGAGCTTCCATGGCTTCCAGCGGAAATCCCTTCACTGAGAATGTCGCTGCACCTCTGGCACCATCGTCTTCTCCAGCCAGCTTCAATCCATCGCTCTCTGTTAAGCTAGACGATCAAAACTTCCTTCTATGGAAGCAGCAGGTAGAAGCCGTAATCCTTGCGCATAAGCTTCATCGGTATGTTGTTAATCCGACGATTCCTCCAAGGTTCGCGAGTGAAGCAGATCGCAATATTGGAATCGAAACCGAAGCCTATCAGCTATGGATCGTGCAGGATCAAATGCTGTTCACGTGGTTGCTCAGCTCACTCTCATCGGCGATTCTTCCTCGATTCTTAGGATGTAAGCATTCGCATGAAGTCTGGGACAAAATTCATAAATGTTTCTATGCGCATCTTCGCGCAAAGGTAAGGCAGTTTCGATCTGAACTGAAGAATACCAAGAAAGGAACAAGAACCATGTCCGAATACTTGTTACGAATTCGAGCCCTAGTTGACTCTCTCCAAGCTATGGGAGATCCGATCTCAGAACAAGATCACATTGACACGAAGATTGGAAGGACTTCCGAGAGGAATACAACACGTTTGTAATGATGATATATGGCGAGGTGATTTTCCTTCGATTGATGATATCGAAGCTCTATTACAGATTCAAGATTCACAATTAGAAAAGTTTCGTCAAGAATTGCCTACTGGTAGTTCAGTTTCAGCAAACATAGCACATGCTCCATTCTCTGCAAATGTGAACCCTAACAGTGCTCACAGAGGACAGTTTGATGCACAACGTGGTACCTTTCGAGGTTCTTATCGAGGAAGAGGGGGCAGAGGCAGAGGCGAGGTCGCGATCGTGGAAACAGACCTACTTGTCAGCTTTGTGGAAAGTATGGTCATGACTGCTTTAACTGTTGGCACAGGTTTGATGAAACCTTCGTTCCTCCACAGCCTCCTCCTTCTAATCAGCAAGGGCAATATGCACCAAACTCAGCTCCAGGTCTTCTACCACTACCAAAGTCTCAGCAAAATGCTCAGCCAAGTGCACACATGGCTGCACAATCAACTCAGTTTTCTCATAATTCCAGCAATAATGATTGCAATGGAGCAAATCATTTTGAAGGTCAAACATGGTACCCTGATTCTGGGGCAACTCATCACTTGACTGCAGATCCTCAAAACTTCACTCATAGCACTTCCTTTGGTGGGCAAGAACAAGTTTTCATGGGTAATGGACAAGGTCTTGTCATTGACTCCATTGGCTCTTCTAAACTTTACTCTTCTCTAAATCCAATTACTACTTTTTCTCTAAATAAACTCCTTCTTGTTCCCAAAATTACAAAGAATCTTGTGTCTGTTTCTCAATTTGCTAGGGATAATAATGTTTATTTTGAATTCCATCCATACTCATGCTTTGTTAAAACACAGGACTCTAGCAAAGTTTTGCTTGAAGGCTGTCTTGGAAAGGATGGTCTCTATTCTTTCAGCAATCTCAAAGTTCATCAAGACTCTCAGCCTCAGTCTATATCCAGATCCTCTCTAGCTAAGTGTCAAAGTATTCCTGCCTCTGTAAATACCTCAAATGTTGTATCTCTTAGTCCTAATTCCTACAACTCTTGGCATTGTAGACTAGGACATGCTCATTTTAATCTTTGTAAAAATCAGTACAAGCGTGTAATATTCCCTTAGTCAATAATAAAGAGAGTGATTTTTGCAATGCTCTTTGTAATGGTAAGGCTCATAGACCGCATGCCCCACCCTCCACCACTTGTTTATCATGAACCTTTTGAATTAATCCATACTTGATCTATGGGGACCAGCACCTCTCGAGTCCTCTTGTGGTTATAAATACTACATTACCTTTGTTGATGCCTACACACGATTCACATGGATCTATTTTCTTAAACAAAAATCGGATGCCTTAACAGCTTTCAAACAATTTTATATTCTTATTTCCACTCAATTCTCAACCAAACTCAAAGCTGTCCAAATCAGTTGGGGAGGGGAATTTCGGCCCTTCACTAAGTACTTGACCGACTTAGGTATTGTGCATAGGCTCACATGTCCCCACACCTCTCACCAAAATGGCACTTGTTGAGAGAAAACACAGACAAATTGTGGAGATGGGGCTCACCCTTATGTCTCATTCTGCTATTCCTCTCAAATATTGGGACCACAGTTTCACTCAATCTGTTTTTCTCATCAACAGACTCCCTACAGAAGCCCTAAAGGATTTCTCCTCACCTTACCATGCTCTTTATGGCACTCTACCTGATTACAAAACCATTAAAACTTTTGGATGTGCTTGCTTTCCCTTTCTTAGACCATATAATCAACATAAACTTGAATTTAGATCTACTGAATGTGTCTATCTAGGGATATCCCCTCAACACAAAGGGCATAAATGCCTTGCCCCGTCTGGCAGGATCTATGTTTCCAAAGATGTCCTCTTTAATGAGATCAGATTTCCCTATTCAACACTCTTCAAGACCACTTCAAATTGTTCACCCAATGAAACCACCTTCTTTGCATCCATTCCTACTCCACAATATCCTCCACTTTCACCCATTCCCCTTAACCAACACAATCCAACTCCCTCACATGAACATAATTTCACCCTTGAGCATCATTCAACATCTGCACCTGATCTCTCTCCTGCTTTCTCACCTCGGGCTTCAGATTCTGGTCCCTTCCCTGAGTCTCCAACTATTCCTCATACTTCATCTTTGATTAGCTCTAATGAGTCTCATCTCTCTCCAGGGCCTGTGTCACAACATGAACCATCTCCATTCATTACTAATTCTGCTACAGCTCCTGCTGTTCCTTCTAATAACTCTCCTTCTGCAACTCAGTCTTCTTTTCTTCCTCCTAACAACAGTCATCCTATGCTTACTCGGTCTAAAACAGGTTGTCTTCCTCCTAGGCTCTTCCTAGCTCATCTTGAGCCTACCTCTTCAAAAACAGCCTGTCTAATCCTCACCGGCTTGCAGCCATGAAGGATGAGCACACTTTCTCTCCTCAAAAATAACACTTGGTCACTTGTTCCCTTACCTCCAAATAGGAATGCTATTGGGTGTAAATGGGTCTTTCGAGTAAAGGAAAATCCGGATGGTACTATAAGCAAATATAAAGCCCTAGTTAGTTGCTAAGGGTTTTCATCAACAACATGGTTTTGATTTTCATGAAACTTTCTCTCTGTTGTGAAACCGGTGACCATTCGGATCATCCTCACTCTAGCTCTCACAAATAAATGGGCAATTCAACAAATAGATGTCAACAATGCCTTCCTAAATGGCTTACTGCATGAAGAAGTGTACATGATCCAGCCCCCAGGGTTTGAAATCAGTGACAAAACTCTTGTTTGTCGATTGCACAAGGCACTTTATGGTCTAAAACAAGCCCCTCGGGCCTGGTATGAACGGCTAGCCTCAACTTTGGTTCGGTTTGGGTTTGCTGCTAGTCGCTGTGATCCATCCCTATTTGTCTATGCCAAGGACAGCATCTCTGTTTTTGTCCTAGTCTATGTGGATGATATTATTCTCACTGGGTCATCTACTGCTTTTCTTAATACTCTCATAAAGAAGTTGAATGTTGAATTTGCTCTAAAAGAACTTGGATCTCTAGACTATTTCCTAGGAGTTGAAGTCAAACATCCGTCCCCAGATACTCTGCTGCTGACCCAGACCAAATACATTCGTGACCTTCTTGCCAAGGCACATATGGTCAAGCCAAGGGAATCGGCTCTCCTATGATAAGCAATCGCAAACTTGTCAAGATTTGGGGACGAGATACTATGTCCGATCCTCACTGTCTGAGATCTATTGTTGGTGCTTTACAATATGCTACACTCACTCGGCCAGATATTGCCTTTAGTGTCAACAAAGTGTGTCAGTTTATGTCTAATCCTCTTGAAACACACTGGCAAGCTGTTAAAAGGATTCTTCGCTATCTTAAAGGGTCTCTCTCTCATGGACTACTACTCAGACCAGCTCCTATCTCTATGTTCTTTTCTCTGTCCGCCTCTTTGTGATGCCGATCGGGCAAGTGATCCGGATGATCGTAGGTCTACCTCCGGTTCATGTATCTACTTTGGTCCCAACCTGGTATCTTGGAGCTCAAAGAAACAGCCTCTAGTGGCTCGATCTAGTACGTGTTTGAGTATCGGAGCATGGCGCATCTTTGTTCTTTGAACTATCATGGATACAATCCTTACTATCCGAACTCGGAAATTCCTCACAAGACTCCTCAACTCTCTTTGTGATAATCTGAGAGTCTTGTGTCTCTAGCACACAATCCAGTCCTTCATGCTCGCACAAAGCACATTGAACTTGATATTCACTTTGTAAGGGAAAAGGTCCTCTCTAAAGCACTCACTTGTTCTTCATATTCCTAGTGGTGATCACTTGCGGACTCTCTTACTAAACCCCTCTCATCGGCTCGGTTTGCCAACACAAGGATCAAGCTCAATGTTGTACCTTCTGACCACCCACCTTGAGCTTGAAGGGGGCTAATAGAGTATAAGAGTAATAGAGTTTAAGAGAAATCCTATAAATCATAACCGAAATCTTGAGTCAACATATTCGGTTATATGATAGTTGGATAGAGCGATTACAATTACATTAGACAGATTATTAACCGAAATGTTAGAAGCTCAAGGCTATAAATTAAAAAGCCTTCTCTAAATCTGTAACACTGATTAATAACAGAAATACAGTTACAGCATTCTCTCTATCTTCTTCTTCTTCAATAAGGTTTCAATTCTGTTTACTTTCCTAACTGTATCAGGCACAGACCTACAAGCTCCAACATCCTTTGCAGTCCCTGCCAAATGATGCTTCATTCGGTAGACTCCCCCTGTTATCACCTTCTCACAATATTTACATTTTATTTTTCTTGCATCCCCATCCACTGAAACCCCATGCTGCCATGCCACATCAGACCTAGTCCGAGAAGTTTTCAGATTAGTCTTGCCACTCCTACTCCCACCAACTTCGTTCCTATTAACAAGAAGCATGCAGCGAGGTTACTTGAAGCCATTGCTGTCTAAGAACAGAACAGAGCAGAGCACAGAGAGGGGCGAATGAAGAAAAACAGAGGCGAAGAAGAGAACACAGACGGCGCGTATGAGAAAGGAAGAGAGGGAAGGGGCGGCGCTGGTGGCCGCATGTCTGAGAGAGGAAGGGGACGATGGCGTGGAGCTGTTTGGTTGAGGGAGGAGACGATTTGCTGACAGAGGAGAAGAGGGAAACGGGGTTTGGGAATGGAACGGAACGGGACTTAGGGTTTTTAACTTTTAACAGTTTCACATTTATAAATTTTAACTGTGGGCTGTAAAATGGACCCGGTTTAAATAACCCGGATTTTCGAATCGGGTCGGGTCGTCCCAAACCGAACCCTAGAACGAAACAGAGCAGAAAACGAAAGCAGGATCGGGAGACTCACAGAAATCGCCGTTTCTGCGATTTCTCGATGAAGAACGACGATCTCGCCACGATCCTGCCAAGCAACGATCCCAGAGGCGATTTAACACGCAGAAGAGACTGAAACTCGAAGAATCGCACGATCTTGCGATCTTGAACGCGATCCTAACAGCAATGGTCAGAGGAACCATAGGCTACATGGATCCAGAGTACATGAGTAATGCCAAGCTAACCTGTGCTAGTGATGTATACAGTTTTGGTATTGTAGCTTTACAAATTCTGTCAGGACAAAAAGTCATAGAATTGGATCTTGATGTCAGAGATCAGCTCACTAGGAAGGTACTTCCAGGGCAGACAGAACAAGGGCAATAAATAATGCATAGAATAAATTCTTGCATAAACTAGGAGAACTCAATTTTTGTGCAAGCAATAAGTCAATCACCTAGCTAATTATGATAACTAATTATTAAATAATGATATGATTGAATAATTTGTTTTTGTAGGCAAGAGATGTGAGTATGGGAAAGCGTCCAAGGTCGGATTTTGAAGATCCAAGGCTAAATGGAGAAGTTAATAAGGAGGATTTTAAAGCCATCTTACATATTGCAGTCCTTTGTGTTGCCAAATCAAGCAAAAGTCGTCCAACCATTGACGTTGTCTTTGATGAGATGGACAAGGTCTACAGGGATACAATTGCTCATATGGTATATATGCTCTTTTTTTATTTTTGCTACAAAAGGATGTTATATATTCTTAGTTACTCCTAAACTCAATTAGTAATTGTATAGATAGAGTCTATTTATAACTTAATTTGAATTTGACCATCAGTGCTTGCCATAGGTCATAGCTTTGTGTTTATAAATTTTATATTTTGGTGCTAACTTTGTGCTTATCAAATTGACAGTAGTTTTACGTTTCTGCAGAATGCAAAGCAGGAAGAGTTCACATCAACAACATCCACCTCTAGCTCTAAGACCCCGAAATTGAATCCTCGTTGACATAAATGATATTAGAATGGTTGTTATATAAGTATGTGTAATGTGTGATGAAAATGTAGTGTATTTGATTAATAGAAGATGGGGAATGTACATTACATATAATACTACTTTACAAATTGAGTGTAATGTAGATATGAAAAATGTTATTTGAATAATTATTTAAAGTACACATTTTCCTTTATAAAAGATGAATTTATTCAGAAATTATAGAGAATGTTTTCTTTTTTTATTAATTTTACTTAGCATCCATTCCATAATGTACTTTTTGATTGCCCTGGTTTAGATCTCCTCCCATCTCATGATATTAATTTGGAGTGTTGAAACGGAATTCTGTTAGGTATTTCATTATGTTCCTACATGGATTATTCTTCTCTTCAGCATGCAGATGTTCTATTGGAGGGGAAACAGAATCACCAAGGAGGTCCTTCCATACTTAACTTAATTGTTTGACTTTATTTTAGTGTTTTCATTTATGTAATTTCAAATTTTTTGATTGTGGAACAGATTTATGCTATTTCAATCACCATTCGTATTGTCGTAAGTGCAGAAAATATGTTGATAACAAAACAAAAATGTCAATTTTTTATATATGCTTATATAATGGTATCATATACTTATATGTGATTTATTTTTTACTTTGCCAGTTTGGTTTCATGTTTATTGCATTGATCTGGAAGTTCGATTTTGCACCCTTCATGGTTTTGATTATTGCCATACTAAATGATGGTAAGATAGTATTTGTAATTTGCTTGACCTTCAAGTTAATGACTTTGATTGTTCTGTTAAAAGTGTTAAATTGATTTCCTTCACCATCATACATTTAGGCATCATACAATGGCCTTCCAAAGGAGTACATATATCTCAAGAGCTCAATAAGAGAATTTTTAACAGCTTTGTTCTCAATTGTAGGCTTGTATCAGATCAATGTTTTAATTCAAAGTGTTTAATTATATTTTTAAACAAGTTATTCGATACATTCATCATGCTGTGTCCTTCCACCTTTGTCTTGTCTGTACTTTAGATATATTGAAAAAATTGCTTTGTAAATGATTTATTTTGGGTGCTATAGAGTGAGAGGAGTGTAGCTACATACTTTGCAAAAACCACTACAAGACTTCCAACTTCAATATTGAAGGAGTCATGACGTCAAACTGATATAGTTCAAAGTAGTTGAAAAGTTGTACATTTTCTTAGATTGCCTTTTAGGTTCTCTATAGCTTAATCTCACACGGTGCTTTACTGTTCTGATGCCCCTTATCTCATAATTGTTGTACTTTGAAAAATTATTGGAACAGCTTGCGGATAAGTTCTATTTTTGGGTTTAGTTTTTGTAGAGACAAAAGATTATGACTAATGTAAACAAGTAGAATTGAATTTTGAATTTATTCATTTTGCAATTGTTATTATTAGGTGAGAGTAGAGATTATTTATTTAGTAATACTTTAACCTTGAAGTTTAGCATGGTACACAATTTTACATTTTCATTTGCTCTTAAATAAACTTCGTGAATGGTTTACTCATTTGTCAGCTCTAGTATAGTCTATTAGATTGAGGTTAATGGTTGCACCATTAAAATATAAGATAATGCTTTTAATGTGACTTCATTTTGTGTTTCTCTATTAAACAACTTTATTTTGACATTTCAAATTTAGATACCGGAAGACTTGAGCAAAGGAGAGATTCCTTCAACAGGTTTGCAACTCAAGGTAGTATTTAGGTGGTCAAGCCTGAGAACATTTGGATTGGTTTTGAAGAACTTGATTCAGGTGTTCCCTGTCTCTTAGTTTATCATACTAAATGTTTGATAAAATGTTGGACAGGGTTGTGTGTTATATTGCTTTGATCGCAGTTCATATTCATTAGCATCTTGTGGTGGTAAGTGAACTTTTATGGAAGTAAACTGATGATGTTCTTTTTGAATGCTACACTTCAGTTATCTAATCTTTTTGCCCATTTTCAATAACAAAGACTTTGGTTTATTCACATCTTCTTGTCCTGAAAAATGACTTTTACTTAGATGGTACTTTTCTGTTTATTTTATTGGAAAAAAGAGAAATCATTGATGCAAAGATCTTATGTCCCACCACCTCCCTCGGAAGAGCAAAAGAAGAAAATTGCGAAGATGTAAGAACAATTCTCTTTTATTTTCTAATTCTTAATAGTGAAAGTCGGATGGTTTCGTAGGGAAATTCTTTATTATGTAATGCTTGTATTTTGTTTCTTTCCGATTTTTTATTCAATGTCTACCATAGGGTGACTCTTGAAGTTGTGAATGAAACGAAAAAGAATTTGGGTGATGAGAAGCCTGCAATTGCGGAAGATGTAGCAGATGGAAACAAGGAGAGTCCTGCTAATGAAACTGAAGAAAAAGAGCTCGAGGATAAGGTGAATGTCCATTTAAAGTTTCACCATTTACCCTATTATGTTGCTGTATAAATAATTTTATCCTGTTAAGCTAAGAGTGAATTGTCTTTGGATGCTTTAGTTCATTTTGGAAGCTTAAATAAAATTCAGATATATAATGCTCTAAGGCCTTAGTCATGATACAATTTCCAATTATTATTTTTTAACTATAAAAGATTCAGAATGCTCTTTTCATATTTAATGCCGAGATTTGTAATTTGTGACATTATGGATACTTCTTATTTCATGTTTGTCGATACTTTGGATATTTGAGATATTTTGTTATGTTTGAGATTGTTTGTGCCTATTCAAGATGTGACTTTTTACATTAGTGATTATCCGATTTAAAGAGTACTCACATTCAATATCACTTGATTCTATAAGGCGAATATAACCGATGTAAAAAACCTTTTTTGACCGATGTAAAATGTCTAAATTGCAATGGTGTTATAAGTTTTGTTGTTTTGGTTTTTGCTACGTTGTTTTACGGCTACAACCAGATAATAAAGTTAAAAGATATCGGTTGCTAAATTGGTCCATAGGACAGGTGTTTGGGACCAATTTAGTGAGTTAATTTTTTTTTAATTAGCTAGGGAATAGCTATAAAATCGCTAAGAAAATCTAGCTATAGATTGGCTATAAAATTGCTTCGAGAATATGGTAGCTATTTAACTAGTAAAAACAATTTTGAATATCATATTACTAGGGATTAATTATAAAATAGCTAGCACTTATTTAAGATTAGCTATGAATTAGATAGAAAACATTTCCTAGCTAATTTGTCACTCAAATTATGCTACCACCAATTTTACAGCAATTTTGTAGCTAATTTGTAGCTAAATTTATTTGCTAGAAATTAGCTACCAATCAACTACAAAATTTGTTGTAGCTAATCGCTGAATTTCTTGTAGTGGGTTGGGTAGATGTGCTCTTTCTACTAATATATTTACCATAAGTGCTACAAAAACAATGAAGACAATAGCAACAATTATCGAACTAAGATATATGAATAATGAACAGGATGAAGCACAGTGGAGAGGAAAAAAAATGTAAAGTGCAGAAGGTACACCGTGCTTACCTGCTATATCCGGGTTTTTTTCTGCCGGGTGAGGGATTTAGTTATTCCCTCACCTTAGATGTCACCTATTAGTATATATTAATATATTGTATTATTAATATATCTAAGTATTAGACAATATATAATATATTTTTATAATATATAGTATATATGATAATATATTATTACTCTCATAATAATATTATATATATACTAGTACTAAGACCCGCGTGATGCACGGGGTATTCAAGTGTTTTGAGTAAATATAATTGTTGTTTTATATTGCAATGTTGAATATAATTTGTTTTAATAAAATGAATAAGGACTTAAAGTCGTTGGTTTAACGGGTTGTTTTGGTTCATTTTTATTTGTGGAAAATCCGAACCAATAAAAAATGGTTTGGTTTGTTTTAAGCAATTTTCCTACAACACCCAAACCAAACCAAATCAAACCAATCAAGTACGGTTTGACTTGGTTCAAACCCGAAAATTATGAATTTTCAAAATATATAAAAATATTAAAAATATTAAATATTAATATATATATATATATATATAATAAATATATTATATATTAAAATTTAGTAATTAGTTCGGTTCGGTTTGGATGGATTCCAGAATCCTTAAACTCGAGAATCGAATCAACCACCATCGGGTTTGGTTTGGCTTTGTTTGGATTTTTCGATTATTGGTTCAGGTCTTACACCCTTACTTAAAGTATGAGTTGTACTTGAAGTAGAAAGATTGTTATTACTATCGTCTTATTGTTGTGTCTTAAATATTTAATCCTATAATATTTGATCAAGGTAACATAAAATTTTATTTTTAATCATATCTAAAATAATTAATTAAAAATTTGATATGTATAGTTTGATTTTTTAATTCTATATTATTACAAACTAATAACAAAAGCTTGTACAATTTTACAAATTAAATACTTTGAATTAAGATATAATTCAATTCTATAATCATTGATTATATCATATTTTTAATATAAAATCAGGATATTGACTATTTTAAATAAATATAAAATCAGAATAATAACTTATAAAAAAAACGTAGATAGAATTAATAGTTGATAAAGTAAATTCTACTTAAAATCATATCCTTATAATTGATTAAATCATTTTTTGGAATAAGTTTTTTTTTTGAAGCAATTTTTTGGAATAAGTTATTAATTTAAATATGCACGTGTAATTTAGTGGAGTTTATATAAAAAGTTAACATCTAGTTTAATATAAAAGCATTCGTATAATACATCAATTCATTTAATTGAAAATAAAATAAAGATAGGTACTAATTCACGTGATGAAGAATCACCCTTAAAACATTGATTGAAAAATGAAGATAATGAAATTTTCATTGTGGATGGTTGTGTTTAAGATTTTTAGTTTTTCAATATTTATTTTTTTATTTTTTTATTGTTCATGGTTAGCTTGACTCATTTTATAATAAATAAATTGTTGAAAAAGTTATTGTGAAATAATTTATTTTTGAAAGAGTTTAAGTGTCTCTTTTATTACTTTTTATTACATTTAAATTTCTTTTACAATTTTTTGTTATTTTTTATCATCTGTTGTTGTCCTATCACCTCATATAATTTTGCATCAACCAGTTTCTGTTAAATGAAAAAAGGCAACATAACTAAACATTATTAACAACAGCAAAACTAAATAAACCAACTATCTCTCACATTAAGATCATGTCATAGGCATCATCACCTTGACAACTTTTGCATCAGCCCATGGGAGCCTCTTCCAGACATGTCCAAGTAGCTCACCCACAAGCAAGATAAAAAGCTTCTTACCAACAAAGAGGAAATTCCTCAAACACCTCATGTGCATTTTTTAGAATCAACTCAATTCACATAAACAACTTATAATTAAACCCCATTTTCAAAATCAATCAATTAAAGTAACATAAATCAAACATAAAGATAATGATGTAGCAACTGTAGACATCAAAGAACAAAGAAAATGCACTAAAATAAAGCTTGTGTGAATCAGTGTATTATAGACAACTGGGGTATCAAAGGGGAAGAAGAAAAGCAATAGGAAAACGTAAACAAAGTAGTAAGGAAGATAAATATTAGATATTTGGAGATATAGAAAGCTATGTGTGTAAAGGAGTAAAGGGTTGCTTCAGGGATATAAGACAATTAACACTAAATTTTTCTCACTCAACCACTCATATAACCATGACTGTCTCATATCACTTTTAAATATGAAGAGCTGCATCAGTGTGCCTGCGTTGAAGAGCTACAATGGATTTGGACATGAAGAGATGTTTGGAAAAAATGAAACGATGCTGCTACATAATGAAGAGCATAGAAAGTTGGAAAGTCTGATCACTTAACCAAGGCATTAAAGATAATAAATGGATGAAAATAAATTAAGAGGCATTTAAGGTAATAAAAACATATACGTTGCAATTTAAAACCAAATGAAGAAAGTGAATTGAGAATATTATCTCTTATTACCTCACTCATACTTTTACAAACTCCAACTGATTTTATAAAATTGTCCCTCATCATTACCTTTTTTTTAATAATAAAAATATATTATTAATATATATTATATATGAACGTTTGAAAACAATTAAATAACATTAACGTGGATGAAATCAAAATATTTGTATCTTATTTTTTAGTTAAGGATATTTTTGTTTTTTTATAAACAATTACATTTCATTCTTCTTACTTTCTATCCAATCAAATAAAAGGGAGAGAGAACACACTTCTTTCTTCTCTATTTCTCTTATACCAAACAACACATCAAATATACTATATTTCTCACTCTTTTCTCTCTTCTCATACATTTCTCACCTCTTTCTCTCTTCTCATTTTCTTCTCACAACCAACCAAAGCATAAAAGACCAGCTGCACAATATTTAAATTATACATTAGATTTCTTTATGTTACATTTATTCTTAATAGGAGATGCTCATTAACATTTCATTCAATTCACCCTCTTATTTATCCATTAGGAAACCAAACTTAATTTGCAGTATTGTTGATATTAAACCAAACCTATTTCGACAATGTAATTTTCAGATACGGTCATATGAATCACCTTGGTTAACTTAGATTAATTAGGTGGACGAGTTGTCCAATTAAGGTCTAAAAAAGTAGGTATTAGGAAAGAAAATATCACAGAAAGAGCATAAACTGTTATGCTGAACCCTCTAAATTATTTCATTTCTTTTATTCAAAATTGCTTTCTTGTATGCTTTCTTGCTGCTTTTGTAGGTGGCATGTAATGTGCTTGATAATTATTGCTTTTGTTGGCATGTTATTTTTGGTTAAAGGTAGATCGTTTTGTTTGCTGTGACACCCTCTACCCTGCATGTATTCATAACATGTAAGAGTAAGAAAAAAGATGAGGAAAGATAACACATACATATTATATCATAATAATAAATCAAACGGGTATAAGATACCACATTGTAACAGACTTCTCAAATGCGGAAAACAAAACATGTTTTAAAAGAAAACATAACAAACAACAAAACGAAACTCAACCCCGATGTCATATTACAGAGCTGGTATAATCATAATCCGAAACATCTCGGCTAAACAACATAAACTAAGAAATCCTAGACTACGAGTAGTGGCTCCTCAGAGTCACTCCTCAACAAGCTGCTCACAGTCCTCTGCATAACCAAAAGGATACATGCAAAGCGAACAACAAAGACGGGGAGTAAGAAACATATATATGAACATAACGACAAGGAAACAGTTAGCAAGATGAGCATGCATCACATATAAACATACACATAGCATATAAAAACATAACAACATCCAACATATTAAATTCATATCATATCCATCGTATCAACAATGTATGCTATGCGATGCAACGCTACTCCACTATGCACTTGGATCCAATCTATCTCAGAATGTCAACTTCGGAGTTACATATCCACATTGGTCATTAAGCACCAACGCCGGCAGTTCACCAAACCATGGGTGAACCCCTTAGATAGCCGGCGCACCTTACTCTTGGATGTGCCACCATGAGGGACCAGATCACTTAGATCACCCCGGACGGCCAAATTGCCTTACTCTCGGATGACCTCCCCTATGTTGAACATCCCCCACTAACATCTTCGATGCGTGAATGCATGATCAACACAATACACAAACAACAATCACCGCCTCCGCTTGGGCCACTCGGCTACCCAAGTTTTATCACCATCAACACCTCGACCTTGGCCACTAGGCTACCAAGGTTCAACGTTATCTTTAATCTTTAATTTTTTTATCTTTTAACACTCTGGTCCTTAAGCATCAAATCAACACCTCGACCACTCGGCTATCGAGGCCCCTTGGCCACTAGGCTACCAAGGTATAACATTAACAACACCTTGACCATTAAGCATCAAGGCCCCTTGGCCACTCGGCTACCAAGGTACAACATCATCTTTAATCTATAAGTTATCTAGCGTGTCTTTACTTCATTTGGCCTTATTTCGTTATTGGAAACGTTTGGGGTGAAACGCCCATGTTCTTGTTTCAGCGTTACGCTTACTGCTAGGGGAGCACGGTCGTGTCGCCCCCAACACTGGGCATCTTGAACTTTAAGTTGAGAACATGTGTGCTAACTATTAAGCACGGTCGTGCTTGTTAGAGCATGATTATATCGATCTCAGGCGAGAGGGTTTAGGAACCCTTGCTCTGTTTCCTAGGGCATTCAAAGATCAATCCTATTGGCTTTTATCTATCCATCAGTCCTCAATTTCATTCACTAGTTGAAAATATACATTTGGCATCGCGGATTCTACAACGGTTGCATTGAAACCGTTGTAGAAAGTAGTTCGGTGATATTTTTGTAATAAAATGAACTATGAGAATGACTTTTTACATCGGGTGTAGAAGGAACAGTTGTAGAAAAATACACGATGTCATTTTTGTAATAAAATTGAGTCTGGGCCATGACTTTCTACAACCATTACTTTTGCAACAGTTGTAGAAAATAACATGGTGGCTTTTGTTGTAATAAAATGGACTCTAGTTCATGGCTTTCCACAACAGTTACATGTTAAACTAACGTAGAAATACTTAATTCAAATACCTAGCTACTTGCGCCTAAACCCTCTTGTTGCGTTTCACTCATTCCCCTCAAAGAGTCAGAGACCCTTATCCACTTCTCCGTCCACGCCCTTCTCCGTCGTTCGTCCGCCATTTGCTCGTTGTCTCCGCCGCTCGTGCGCGTTGTCTCCGCTGTTCTCTACCGTGCTTTCTAAGCCATTCATGTTTGGCCGTCATCGTTCGGTTTGCCCTTTGTTAGAGCAACTCTGATTTCCTCATTCCAGATCTACGATGAAGTGTCGATCTCAGATTCGCGTTCCTGAGATGGACATCACATTCGATCTTCAGATCGGCACCACTGCTCACCGTGTCGAACTCAGACACCTCGATCTTCTTCGGTACAAATGACTTTCATGATCCACAACCAGATCTTCCGGCGTCGAGCTTCGCTGGCCACAACCAGACATGCATCTCAATATCAGGACGACGGATCCGCGCCGATCTCGGACTTCAGAGTCTCGACCACCGCCGTCAAGAAGATAATCGTGAGGCCTCCTCTCTTCCTAGTCGCGTCCCCATCCTCCTGGTGTGGAAATCATCTTCCGATCCGCACAAAGCCGCCAGCGAAATCATATTCTGATTTTCCAAAGACATTCAACCATCAACTATCATTTGCTTTATTTTTGTTTACAATATAACTGCTTTTTTAAGCATAATTTTCTTCACCAACTGATAATTATGCTGCTGTTCAGTTTTCTTTGAGCTTGGCTATGGAGTCTACTGGGACGATGTGAAGAAGGGGTGTGGAACACTGGCAGCTAGAGCATCAAAACATTCAATCTGGATTTGTGCATCTTGGAGCACACCAAATGCTTGACAAATCGCTCAGGTGATATTTCTCCGAGTATTGTTTGATTTATGTTCATCTAACACAAAACCTAGCACAAATCATGGTAAAACTAAGCTGATTGTCAATTTTAATTCGGTCAATTTGACAAAAACCATGTTATGCATGTTTTCTAGTTTTGTTTCAAGCTAGGAAGATCTATATGATATAGTCAATTGCATTACTGGTTGACAATGGGCTCTCTTGGGATTTTATAGTGGTTGAACCATGAATGATTTATGTTTAGAGTAGGGACATATAGTAGTATGTATGCTGAAAATGAAATTGGGGACTGTTTCCTAATTTGCATCTTTGTCTTTAAAATTATTGTTTTGCTTGAAAGTAGTTGAAACTATGAGCAGTAGTAGCATTTGCTAAACACACACCATAGTCCAGTACATGAGATTTGGATTAAGTTTCTTTATATCCCATCATTGAGTTTGTGGATAAAATTTTGATAGAAACTGAGTTCTGACATGCATTTCAGGTAGATTCCTTATAAGTCAGCAGAAGTTCCAAAAATATCACAAATTTCAATAGGCATGGAGGATGAGTCAGCCTAAAATTACCAATTAATTCATATATTTCTGGTCTCCAAAAATATCACAAATTTCAATAGGCATGGAGGATGAGTCAGCCTAAAATTACCAATTAATTCATATATTTCTGGTCTGTGTTGGTGGCTCTTCTTCTTAATGACTCCTTGATGAATGAAGTTGTGTAAATGTCTAAACATTGCCAGGTTGGACAAAGGCAATATGTATTGGAAGACATGCTTTGGTGATCAATACCGGGCCACTGACTCAGTAATTAAAGGAGCTGGAAAATTGAAACTTGTGTTTGGTATACTTTTTATTTTATTATGGACAGCTTCTTGAGCTCGTATTTCTATACTTAGACTTCTTATGTTATCATTTACACAACCATGTCGTCCCTTCTTAGGGATTGACATTTTCGTTATTATATTTGTTGTTAACTAAAGATTACTTTTATGATTCTATTATGCTTGTAGTTCCAGAAGGTCAAGGTGAGAAGACTGAATTGGAGTTTATAACTTCACTGGTGAAGGAGGTGTTTCATTGGCTATGTATAACACTGATGAGGTTAATTCTGCAATGTCTTTTATTGGTTTGATTAGGTATTTTTCAATTCTTTTAATTGCTGAACTTTTATCTATTATTTGGTTTGTGATGAAGTCTATCCGTGCTTTCGCTGAGGCTTCTATGTCAACTGCTTATGAGAAAAAATGGCCACTTTATCTTAGCACCAAAAATACAATTCTTAAGAAATATGATGGAAGGTATGCAGATTTTTATTAGCTTATTGTTTTGTTCTTAGACCTTTGCTACATCTATCCCGTATATTTAAATTTATTTACTGGTTGAAGATTCAAGGACATATTTCAAGAAGTTTATGAGGCAGGCTGGAAATCAAAGTATGAGGCTGCTGGCATATGGTGAGTTATTGAGTACTTTAGTTTTGAGGAATAAGAAATAGTTCATATTGTACTACTGTTTACATTTGTCTGACGGATTTGTAAGGTATGAGCATCGACACATTGATGATATGGTGGCATACGCACTCAAGAGTGAAGGAGGCTATGTATGGGAATGCAAAAACTATGATGGAGATGTCCGGAGTGATTTCTTAGCTCAAGGTTTGTCGGACGTGCTTGTTTATTTTTCATCTTCTTTTAGCCACTTTAGATAATTGGGTTTTCACTCTCTTTCTCTTTCTGAAAAAGTTGAGGAACAACCTCCATTTGGTCTAAATCACATCTTAAAGAAACCATCTTTTAATAGGCTGAAGATGACTTGCAAGTAGGATCTTTAATATCCACTCATGATGTTTTAACTTCATTCATGAACCATGATAACTAAAAGTCTTAAACTAGGAAAGCACTGCAGCAATCAGAATATTCATATTGTGAAATGTGTCATTATAATTAGAATAATTAGTTCAAACTTCAAACTAACAATATTGTCATTATTTATTGCTTAAAAGATGATGTTTTATGGTTGTGAGGATAAAAATGATTAGAAACCTCAATATGCAGGTTGTGGTTCGGGAAGCTAGGGTAAATGATTGTTGCCCATCAAGGACATCAAGGAACCATTATCTGATGATGAAATTGAGGACATCAAGGAGCATTTGTATCTTAGATATATTTAGTTTGACATTCATATAAGTTTAGTTTTTTTGTTGATATAGCTAGATTAGTACTGGTTAATTATATATATGGATATTGAATTATATATATGGATGTTAATGTTAATTGTTGAGTTTTTGTTGATTTTGTGTTGTTGATTTTGGATGTGTACTAAAAACCGAATGAAAATAAGGAAAGGAAGTGAGGGAAGAAACAAATGAGTTTTAAAAAAAAATACAAGCCTTTCTACAACGGTTGTGACCTTAACCATAGTAGAAAATCCACACCAGCAACCAAGAAGTGTACTTTCTACATCGGTTGGTCAAAACAACCGATGTATAAAGTTAACTTTCTACATCGATTAGTCAACACAACCGATGTAGAAAGTCCACCAGAATTCACATTTTGGATGTAGAAATCAGACTTTCTACAATGGTTGTGTCTTCAATCGATGTAGAAATGTACTTTCTACAATGGTTGTGTCTTCAATCGATGTAGAAATGTACTTTCTACAACGGTTGGACAACCGTTGTAGAAAGTCCCTACTTTCTACATCGAGCGTATCTACAACGATTGGTCAACCATTGTAGAAAGGCTTTTTTCCACTAGTGATTATTCTTAATTAATCTCCATGTCTTATCATTATGGGGAATTATTCCTTTAATTGCAGCTTTATTATTAATGTTCCTAAAACACTCATGAACCAGTCCTAGGGTCTTTAACTAAACCTTTGAACATAATCTTGTCTCTCATACTATATTAATTTCTTATGAACAAAATGGGAAAACATCCCTTAATTCTTAAACATCATTATTATCGTCTTTAACTGTCTTATTAACCTTATTAATGAGCCCTATTATTTAATTAGAGTCTCATTAACATCAACGTTCATCTCACAACATCAACCAAACAACCAAATCAATCATCCATGGCAATATCATCATCAAATTATAACAAAGATCATTATCATCATTATGAACATCCATTCATGGCATTATTAAACATCATTCACAAATAGGCATACCAATAACAATAATCATACATAATCATGAATATGATAGCGAATAACAATTAACGAACAAGTATCATTTAGACAAATAGCAAACAGATAGGGTCATGAGTTAACCTTTTATCTTACGCTACCCCCAATGCCTACATGTTCATACTATCCATTCTCCATATACTTGGTATGAAGATTCCCAACAACGACGACGTGGTTAAGCTAGACACGTTTCGTTGAGCGGCTCAACGAGTTTCCCAAGCCTTGGCCAAACATGAAAATATTAACCAATTAATCCCAAACCCAAGAAATAGGAAATAGATTAATAGAGGGATAAACCGTTACCTTTTAATTGGCACTAGCACGTGACTTCACTCCCAAACGGACTCAAGATCGCCAAGAACTTCAAAGGGTTCGGGGGAAGGGAAAGGGAAGAGGTTTCTATCACACTAGGATTGCCCAATGTGCCAAAAAGAGGGTCGTGCTCACTTAAGCACGAGCTGACAACTTTAGCGTCAACGAACGCGTTTTCCGACACGATCGTGCTACCCTTGAGCACGTCCATGCTTGTGGCTCAGACAGCTACAAGACACACACCTTGAGCACGGGCATGCTGATACATGAGCACGGCCATGCTCATGCATCAAGAAGGGATTTCTCACTTGAAAAGTGCCACTTAGTCCCTTACAACACTCCTAAGGTCAAACTTAACATATAATGCACACACATAAGCACTTAAAGGCTTAACACCAAAAACTGGGTGTCACATTTGCCACTATATATTCTGTATTCTTGTTATGAGGCACCAGTATTTTGTAGATGATATCCTGATTATGTCATTTGTTCATCTGGATTAGGTAATGGTATCAGTTAAAGAGGAGCTTGATTCTTCTCTTCCTCCTTGTTTGACCCAATCACAATGGGGAATTGTTAGGACAAAATTGGCCTCATCTTCCCCTGTTTTTTTCACTTGCAAGCTTTCTTACCCACCCAAACCTAGGTGATGTCTACTATGCACCAAACATGAGTGGGGTGTAACTTACACCCCACCTTTTGACCTGTAATATTAAGTTTGCATGTTTCTATTAATATTTATTTTAAAATATATTTTTAAAATATAATTATTTAAATTTTTATTTAAAATATAATTATTTTAAAAAATTGTGGTTTCCTTTTTTTAACTCCACAATTTTATTTGAAATTGTACTATAAAAATAAATATTTTTTTTGGTGAAAGAAAAATAAAATCCAAGTAAATCTTAAGTATCTAAAATATTAGTTTTTTATTATTAGAATAAAAAGACCGTCTAACATCTTCCTTGTGTACTTTGTTAACTTATTTTTCTACTTAAATAAGTTATACAATTAAATATAGGTAGCACCACTTCAGGAATTTTGATGTGTTATATTATTTTATTTCACTCAACATAATGTGAAAAATTATGGAGTTAACAAATAGAAGAAAAACACAAAAAAAACTTAAAATAATTATATTTAAAATAAAAATTTAAATAATTATATTTTAAAAATATAACTTAAAATAAATATATTTTAAATTTAATAAAAAAAATTGGAAGGCAAAATGATTGGACCATAATGTGTCACTTGGGTGTAGGGGTGGCAATGGGTAGGGTCTACGTAGGGTACTATAGTACCCGTCCCCATATCCACGTTTGAAAAAATTACCCGTACTTAGACCCGTACCCGCGTGGGTAGCAACTTTAGTACCCTTACTCGTACCCTCTGAGTACCCGTTCCCGCACTCGTTACCCACACTTTAACTGTGAAAAAACAATAAATAATCATCCAAAAACGAATTATAGATGCAATTAGGTTTAGAAAGTTAATCATCTTTAAATTTTTTGGTTTTAAGATTTTTATTATAGTTAAAATTATATATATTAGTAATATAAATAAATAAATAAATAATTATATATACATATACATATACATATACATATACATATACATATGTGCGGGTGCGGAGCGGGGTGGGTACCATAGTACCCGTATCCGCACCTGTACCGATTCAAATTTATGGGTAATTACCCGTACCCGGACCCATACCCATTATGCGGGTAATTACCCTACCCATCGTGGATAATTTCTGCGAATACCCAATGGGTAGGGTATAAATTGTCATCCTTACTTGGATGGTGCATGAGTACACCACTTTGGTGGGTGGTGCACCTTAGATACACCATCATATCACATGACATGCTGAACTAGTCACAAGTCACAAGAAAGCAAAAATTATGAACATCCAACGATCAAGATCTGATCACCACATGGGGAGCAACTTACACCCCATTTTTGTGAGGCGCATAGAAGGCGACGCCCCAAACAGTTTAGTCTTCAATGCTCCATGGAAACTTGGAGTTTCCACTCCTTGATTTTATATCTTAGATTTAATAATAAAATACTCCAACGGTCAAGATTTAAAGGGAAAAGTAGGTATTATTAAGATGATAATTTTATTTAATTTTAATTTTTTTTTAAATTGAAAAAATGAAAGCATGCGTGGAAGGCAGAGCGACGACGTGAACTTGGTTCTTCCTTGTGGAGGCCATGGCCACGACCGGAGCCGCGGTGCACTTCGGCAGGAAGGAGTGTAAAATACTAAAATTCTAATATAATTTTAATATAGTCTTTTTAATAAAAAAGATTAAGTTGTTATGAAGTTTAGTGTAGGAAATTATTAGTATAAAAATTAATTAGAATTATTTAATAATTTATAAAAGAAATATAAAGTTAAAAAAAATAGAACACAACTGGTATAGGAGAGTTGGACGAGAGTTGGAATTTAGTTAAATAGGCTATTAGCCTTTGATGGTGTATAAGAACCTCACGTGCCTTTTAAATATAAAGTGGGTCATGCAATATTTGGATAAGAATGAGGCTTTAGTTTTATACTTTTAAAAAAAGGGTTAGGCTTCACCATTTTTATGAGATTGCAATTACAAAGGGGAAGGGAACAACGCCGCTTAACGATATAGGATTAGGAGTGCACACTATTGCAGTGTTGTGCAATAAGTCGAGTAGAGTCGAGCACGTCAACTAAGAGAAGAAAGATTCTTGGGGTAACGCTTGGTTTTCTCCTAAATAATTTTAGAGCTTTTTGGAGGTCTACGATAAGTAAGTAAACACCATTTTCCTTAAACTTCCATGGTATAGATTTAAAGGGTTTGAGTATGAAATTAAAGAGTAATTATTTGGGGTTTTTGCCTTTAAAATAAAATTGATATTTTATTGGTGATTAATTATCATGAGATTGAATATTTACATGTAGGATGATTTGATGATTATTATTTTGTATGTCTTTTTGTGATATATGATGCCTCAGTGTTGTTTTGATGTGAATTTGATGAATGTTAATGCATATGACATGATGCTATGTATTGAGGTTATTTTGGAATGATTGTTTGGTAACAAGCGTATGTTTGATTATCTCCCATGAGAAGAGATAATCGTTTGAGATACCTCCTTCGAGAAGACGGCAAAGGGCCTAACTCGCAGCGATGGCAAATTGGCCTTATGCGAGGCACTGGCAAACCCCCCCCCCCCCCAAGGAGAAGGCAATAATGATTATTGCAAGGGTATGGATACCTCCTCCTCCTTCATAGAGATGGTAAAGGGCCTAACTCATAGCAATGACAGATTTCCCTAATGCGAGACGATGGCAAATGGCCTCCTACATGGGGAGGGCAATGTTGGACATTGCAAGGTTGTCGATACTTCCTTCATAGAGATGGCAAAGGGCCTAACTCGTAGCGATGACATATTGACCTAATGTGAGGCAATGGCAAAGGGACTCCGACGAAGAGAAGGCAATGAGATGTCATTACACTCATATGTGTGTTTTGTTGTTATTATTATTTGTGTTGTGGTTTATTTACATTATTATTTGAGATACTTTGAAATTATATTATTTTGAAAATGGCGGATTACCATGGTTATTTTTCTGGTTACCGCACCGGCTGAAAGCAACATATTTTTGAAAACCTTTAAAATAAAATTGTGTTTGCTTACTGGGATTATAAATCTCATTAGTGGTGTTGTCTTTCAGAGTTTACAGGTGATGAGATAGAGGATGCAGTGTCATGAAGACAATAGCTCTACTTTATTTATTTATTTTTATTATTTCTTTTGGGTTTATTAGACGCCCGTGTTTTGAGGTAAAAACAATTGTAAAAGAGTTATGTGGTTTTTATTAATTAATATCTATGAGGCTTTATTCCATTTTAATATAATGATTTATTTAATACTATTACTTTATTTAATTATTTTGAATATACGAGATATTTTCGAACTTAAATTTATTGCAAATACTTTTATGACTCGGTTATCTATCTTAAATGTTTTAAAGGTTTTTATAAAAAATTAATTTAGGCTACTAATGTAATGAAGTGCGTTACATTTATGGTATCAGTGCAATTCGATTCTAAATCGGACTGCGGAATGGGGCTTTTTCTAAAATTAAGACATGGGTGCATAGGACTTTTGTTAGAGTTATAAAGATTGCGTGATATTCTTTTAGATGTTGGGCTTGGCCAACCCAACATTTGATTGGTGGTATGCAGATTTATGACGATTAAAAACAAGGGTAAGGGTTTTGTTAGAGACGCCAAATTTTTTTTTTGGTGTATTAAATTTGTCGTGTGTGAGAAACTTTGGAGTTGACGGATGCTTGATTACCTCTTGTTTTTGTGTTGCTTACCTCCATTTCATGTTTAAATTGTTCTCTGGTGTACAAGACTTGTTCTATGCTGTTGATTTTGATTAAATATTGATTGTGATTGAATTTACCTGAGATTGTTTGTTGTGCTAAAAAAAATTTTTTTGATCATAATTCATGTCTCTATAATGTATGTAAATCAATTTATTTTCTAGTTGCTTGTCTATTTTTTTTATTTTTTTTCTTTTTTCCCAAGTGTTTAGATCTTGAAATTTCGGGGACGAAATTTCATGAAGGAGGGGAGAAATGTAACATCCTAAAATTCCAATATAATTTTAATCTAGTCTTTTTAATAAAAAGATTAAGTTGTTATGAAGTTTAGTGTGAAAATTTATTAGTATAAAAATTAATTAGAATTATTTAATAATTTATAAAAGAAATATAAAGTTTTAAAAAAAAATAGAACACGGCTGGTATAGGATGTTAAGTCTCTAAAATGTCTGATGTGCATTTTTTTAAGTTTTGATAAAAACTAAACATTGGATAATGATTTAATTAACCTGCATATTGGTTTATAACCTGTCTACTTAGTGTGCAGATCAAAATAGTAAGACTCACATGTCTGCCCATATAAATGACAACCTGTCTGGATAAGCAAAAAATCAACCTGTCTGCTGACTAGGATTATTGACTTTCTTCAAGAGAAGTCTCAACCTAACTTCTGATAAGTCCCTACATTTATCTAAGGTTTCTCGATGAAGAACCAAAAGACCAAACAAGCTTTTGGAAGCTGTCCCCTCATATGTAAGACTCTGAAGGTCTCTCTCACTTAGTCTCACGCTTATCAAGAAAAGTCAGAAATCATTCTCAAAAGTAACCTACGAAATCAGAAGTGAAGTCCAGTTAAAGAATGCTTCCAACATGTTTTATTCCCTAGTACCACTGGTTATTACACAAAAAGGGAAATGTACTCAGCAAAGCACAAAAAACACTCTGCACAACTCTGATATGGCTACTACACGATGCATTAAATACATGACTCTTCATGTTAGAGTACAACCAACATTCTTATTGTATTAATGGCTGCCCAGAACTACTCTATTGGATTTAATGAAGTTCTGGTTGAAGCTCACAAATGATGGAATGTCTCTAACGGATCTTAAATGCTTGAAGACTATAAATACAGAAGTCATTGAAGATGAAGATACACAGAGAACTCACGGCATTAAAAGGGTCATTACTTTGTGTATTTATTTCTTCATTCTTTCAATCTGTATTCTTCAATCATTTGAATTTTTTACGTAGTCTTTCCTAAGCTTATATTTTAAACCACTCTCTGAGTGTTAGTGAAAGAACTGTCTGTTTGATTGTACTTATTACAAACAAACTTCTTAACCAAACTTGAGTGAGCCTGAAGAGGCTAGGTGTGCAAAGAATACTTCTCTTTGAGCCTGAAGAGGCTAGGTGTGCAAACAATACTTGGAGTCTATAACCTGATCAGTTATAGTTGATAAAACTTGGTGCTGCCAAGGACTGGACGTAGCTCTTTGTGTTGAAGAATGAACCAGGATAAATAGCTATGTTACTCTCTCTTCCCTTAAACTCTTTAGTTGCTTTGATTATTATATCTGCTTTCTAACTAAGGGGTTAAAGTGTGATCTTTAAATCAGTTTTCAAGTTGCGTGCTTGCTTGCTTCTCTATTGAAATATCATCAGACAGGTCACTTGTCTGTACCGAGTTTTTCTCACTTGTCTGAACTTAGCTTTTGTATGCGAAAAGTTTTCAACTTTGTTTTAAATTCTGATAAACACAATTCAACCCCCCTTCTCGTGTTTATAGTTGTCTATTTCAGTTGGTATCAGAGCTCAGCCTCTGGGTTGAGCATATAACAGTGTAGAGGTAAAGGTCCTGAAGAATAGACATGACTGTTAGAGCTAGTTCAAGTGGAAGTCACCAGACTGAAGGAGCTTCCCTAACCAGACCTCCATTCTTCAATGGAGAAATCAACAACTATTGGAAAGATAGATTTCAATGGTTCATTCTATCTACAAACTCGGATCTATGGGATGTCATTACTGATGGTCCATTTATTCCTAAAAATAAGGACAACACTGACAAGCCAAAAGCTCAGTGGACCCCTGCAGAAAAGACAAAATGGGAGCTGAACCACAAAGCCAGATACAACATCATTTGTGCTCTCAGTCCTGAAGAATTTGAGAAAGTTTGTGCATGTGATTCTGCTAAAGAAATATGGGATACTTTAGCTATCACACATGAAGGAACAACCAAAGTTAAAGAATCAAAAATTGCCATACTTGTCAGAAAGTATGACCTGTTTGTCAT
Organism: Sophora flavescens; assembly: GCA_030762895.1. Taxonomy (NCBI): domain Eukaryota; kingdom Viridiplantae; phylum Streptophyta; class Magnoliopsida; order Fabales; family Fabaceae; genus Sophora; species Sophora flavescens. Next base: position 102,346,444 of record CM061069.1, on the reverse strand, counting down.
GGAGGAAGGAGAATATGTTGCTCAGATGATAGGAAGATTCCAAACTATCATCAGTGGTCTAAAATCTCTTAGAAAAATTTACACTAATGCTGAGAAGGTTGGAAATATTCTAAGAAATCTACCTAAGCAGTGGATACCTTTGGTCACTGCTATCTCTCAAGCAAAGGATCTCACTACCTTGACTATGGATGAACTTCTTGGAACACTCACTGTTCATGAGCAAGAACTTGGAGATGAAGTTACTACAAGGAAGGGCAAGTCAATTGCTCTGAAGGCTGATCAAAAGTCAGCAAAAGCCTCCAAGGCTATGAAGGCCGACGAATCATCCAGTGATGATGACCTGTCTGAACATGAGGATTCTGAAAGTGACTAAGAATTGTCTCTCCTAACCGGGAAGATAAAGCTTCTCTTACAGAAAAAGAAGTTCATAAAGGATAAGCCATTCAGAAGTTTTAACAAGGACAAGAACTTCAAAGAATCGACCTCAATAGACAAGAGTTCAATTGTCTGCTATAAGTGCAAGAAGCCTGGTCACATCAAAGCTGAATGTCCTCAACTCAAGAAAGCCACTTTTAAGAAGTTCTTCAAAAAGAAGAAGAAAGGAATGATGGCTACTTGGGAAGACATGGAGTCAGCATCATCTGATGAAGAAACAAAGGAGGAAGCTAATCTGTGTTTGATGGCCAACACTGACTCAGATTCAGATGATGAGGTACAGAATTACTTGATGCCTATGAGGAGTGGCTGGAGGAATCCAACTGCTTATCTAAGGCCTTCAAATCCCTTAAGAGAGTGTATGTAAAACTCATCAGTGAGCATAAGTAGAAATCTCAAGAGTGTGAGAAGCTGGCCCAAGAGAATAGTGAGCTGAAGACTGAAAAGTCTCATGAAGCTAAGATCTCAAATGAAACATCACAATCTAAATAAGTTGAAAAACTTCAACAGACAGTGAAAGAACTCACTTCTGATCTTGCCAAATTTGTTAATGGTAGCGATAATCTGACTAAGCTGCTTGGTTGTCAGAGGCACACCCTTAACAAAGAAGGTATTGGATATGTCCATCAAACACATCATAAAGTATCAACTAAAACTTCAAATGTGTCTATTAAGTCAACAATAATTAAATCCATACCCGTCTGTAACTTATGCGTAAAAACTGGACATGTTATGTCTAAGTGTATCCATAAGATGAGAAAGCAGTCTTCATAGACTCCTAGAACTAACAAAAAAGGACCCAAAAAACTATGGGTCCCTAAAGATCTAATAATTTCTGTTGCAGATGTCCTTAATAGGACAAAAAAAAAACCACTGCTGGTACTTGTACAGTGGTTGCTCGTGACACATGACAGGCAAAAGGTCTATGTTCCTAAACCTCCAACTTAAGAAAGGAGGACATGTTGTCTTTGGAGGCAATCAGAAAGGGAAGGTTATAGGCATTGGTACTATTGGTGGTAAACCTCATCTTCCATCTATATCTAATGTTCTTGTGGTTGAAGGATTAAGACACAATTTGCTTAGCATAAGTCAATAATGTGACAGTGGATTTGATGTCTCTTTTACCAAGGATTTATGCATAGTTAAAGACTGTAGTGGCAGAACCCTCTTTTCAGCTAAAAGGCAACAAAATCTGTATAAGATTGAACTGACTGATCTCTCAGATCAAAGTGTAATCTGTCTGATATCTAAGGAGGATGAAAGATGGTTATGCCATAAGAAACTAGGACATGCTAGTATGAAACTAATTTCTAAATTGAAAAAGGATAACCTTGTGAGAGGATTGCCTGATATTAGTTTTAAGAAAGATGTCTTGTGTGATGCATGTCAGAGAAGTAAACAGATAAAATCAAGTTTCAAATCTAAAAACCAAGTATCTACCTCTAGACCTCTTCAATTGTTACACATGGATCTGTTTGGACCAGTTAGTGTTCTAGCCTGGCTGGAAGAAAATATGGATTTGTCATGGTTGATGACTATTCTAGATTTACATGGGTACTCTTCCTGACCCATAAAGATGAGTCTTTTAAGGCTTTCTCGGTATTCTGTAAAATAGTACAAAATGAACAGGGTTTCTGTATTTCTACCTTTAGAAGTGATCACGGGGGAGAATTTGAAAATGAGCAGTTTAGACAGTTATGAGAGGAGAATGGGATCTCTCGCAATTTCTCAGCACCTAGAACTCCTCATCAAAATGGAGTAGTTGAGAGAAAGAACAGATCTCTGCAAGAGATGGCTAGATCTATGCTCAATGATAATAATCTCCCTAAGTATTTCTGGGCAGAAGCAGCAAACACTGCATGTTATATACAAACAGAATACTTATTAGGCCTTTTCTAAAGAAGACTCCTTATGAATTGTGGAAAGGTAAAAGCCCCAACATATCTTATTTTCATGCATTTGGATGTGAATGCTTCATTCTGAATACTAAAGATCAACTTGGAAAATTTTATTCAAAAGTAGATAAAGGTATCTTTGTAGGATATTCTGAAATGTCTAAAGCCTTTAGAATTTATAATTCCAGAACTTCTGTTATTGAAGAATCTGTTCATGTTAAATTAAATGATGGATTAAAGACTGGTAGGGAGCTATCAGATCTAGAAGATGAACTTGCAGGTCTTGATATAAACAGGCCAGAAAGTCAACAACCAGATCTGACCAAGACAGAACCTGTGTTTGAGACTGACAGACAAGTGGAGCAGACAAGTCAGCAGACAGGTCAGCTGACCAGTTAGCAGACCAGTCAAGATCTTCATGATGATCTCAAAAGGGATTGGAAGTTCAACACTCTTCATCCTAAGGATCTTATTATTGGAAATCCCTCTGAAGGAGTAAGAACCAGATCCACTTTAAGAGAATCAAGAAATGTGGCCTTTATGTCAGAAATAGAGCCAAAGCGCATTGAAGAAGCTCTTGAGGTTGAAAGCTGGATTCTTGCTATGTAAGAAGAACTCAACCAGTTTATCAGAAATATTGTCTGGACACTTGTCTCTAAGCCCAAAAACAAATCTGTCATTGGAACACGATGGGTCTTCAGAAACAAATTGGATGAAGATGGTAAAGTTGTCAGGAATAAGACAAGGTTAGTATCTCAAGGCTATAACCAACAAGAAGGTATTGATTAAACTGAAACCTTTGTACCTGTAGCTAGAATAGAAGCTATACGTATATTAATGTCACATGCTGCACAACACCAAGAAGTGTATATTAAACAACCTCCTAGTTTTGAAGATTCAGATAAACCAAGATCAGGTTTTCAAACTTAAAAAGGCATTATATGGTTTGAAACAAGTACCTAAAGCATGGTATGATAGACTTCGTTCTTTTCTCATGCAAAATGGTTTTACTAGAGGACAAGTAGATACATCGTTGTTTAATAAAAGCTCTAAATAGAACTTTATTATAGTCCAAATATATGTTGATGATATTATTTTTGGAGCAACTAATGAAAAGTTGTGCAAGGAATTTTCCAAGCTAATGCAAGCTAAATTTGAGATAAGCATGATGGGAGAATTGAAGTTCTTCCTTGGATTACAAATTAAGCAGATAAGTGATGGAATTTACATTCATCAACAAAAGTATACCAAGGAGATACTCAAGAAGTACAAAATGGAAAATGCCAAGCTCATGAAAAGTCCCATGCAACCCAATGCAAAACTAAGCAAAGATGATGAAAGTAAAAAGGTAGACCAAACTGTCTACAGAGGTATGATTGGCTATCTATTGTACTTAACTTCAAGCAGACCTGACATTCAGTTTAGTGTCTGCATGTGTGCTAGATTCTAATCTGACCCAAGAGAATCTCATCTTAAAGCTTTTAAAAGAATATTTAGATACTTGCTTGGGACTACTAATCTTGGTTTGTTGTATCTAAGATCAAAAGAATACAGATTAGTTGGATTTTGTGATGCTGATTTTGCTAGAGACAGAATAGAAATAAAAAGCACTAGTGGAGGATGTCACTTCATCGGACAAGCTTAGTCTCCTGGTCAAGCAAGAGACATACAACCATTGCTCTTTCGATTGCTGAAGCAGAATACATTTCAGCTGCTAGCTGCTGCTCTCAACGTTTATGGGTAAAACATCAACTTGAGGATTACTCTATTTAAGAGCATAACATATCTGTATGGTGTGATAACTCTAGTGCTATATGCTTAACTAAAAATCCAATTTAGCATTCTAAGGCAAAGCATATTGAAATCAAACATCATTTTATAAGAGATTATGTTCAAAAAGGTATCTTTGATATAAAGTTTGTTAAAACTGAAAATCAATGGGCTGATATATTCACTAAACCATTAGCAGAAGAAAAGTTCTTGTTTATTAGAGATAATCTAAACATGCATTGCTTTGTTGAATGACATGCCTGAATGTTAACCTGTCTATGCTATCTACACCTGTATGTGTTACCTATCTAACTCTGCTGAGTCACTATGCTAGAACTCAACAGTTTTTGTTGAAATGATTATTAATTATTTAATGTCATTTATTAATCTGAAGCTAATCATGTGCATGACAGTTTTTAATCTCGAAACCATATTTTCATTATGTCTTAAGTGGGCGCTATAGTTCCCCACATAAATCGTGTCGTTTTAGAATTAAAAATAACTCATTTCTCTCTCCTGCCTTTATTGCTATAAAAGGCAAAGAATTAGAAAGTTTTAACCTTTACGATTTCAAACTCTTTAACTCTCTCTGTCTCCGTCTTCTCCTCTTTGAAACCCTTTTCTCTTCCAAAAAACCCTAGAAACCCTTTCTCTCAGAAATGGCACCATCAAAGCGTCTCTCGTCGAAAGAAATTACCGTGAAATACAACCTGAAGGTTGCTGATGTGGAAAAAATCCTACCTAGCAAGACTGTTGATCTTCAACAAATAAAGAAACGGGGTATGGATGTCACTGAGGAGTTGGAATACTCCAAGTGGACTTCTTTCTTTGACATCAAAGAGCTTGTTCATCCCAAGCTTGTCAAAGAATTTTGGTCAAATGCTGTGGTCATCACCAGCAAATTCGATGGAACCAAGAGCTTTAGTGCTCAAATGATGGATAAAACCCTTCACTTCCCCATCAGCTCTCTGGAGCTGGTTACAAAATGCCCTGGGATTGGAGCTGCTTTAAAGCCTGAGTGGGAAGATCATGTGGGAACTGAGAACGTCAACATCGCTATCTATGGTGTTCCCAATCCTGAGAACCCTAAGCCTATACACATGGTGACTAAGTGTAGATTCTTGCACAAGCTATTGCTGGAGTGCGTGATGCCTAGTGTAACACCCGGGTGCCGATGAGGGCGGGGAGTGGTCGCCGGTGCAATTCTGAGACGGAGGGACACATGAATGAATGAACCGATTACACACCCGAATGAGAGGGATCCTGAGACTGTGTAGGTATGGGACTATACAGTTGAGGAAGGCTTATATGAATTGATTGGTACTACCTATACAAACAAGATGCATCTTCTTTTCGATAGCCCATCACCTAAGAACTCCACAGTTAAGCGTGCTTGACTTGGAGCAATTCTGAGATGGGTGACCTCCTGGGAAGTTTTCTCAGGAAGCGTGTGAGTGAGGACAAAGCACGCTGAAAAGACTGTTAAGTCTCTAAAATGTCTGATGTGCATTTCCCTAAGTTTTGATGAACCTAAACATTGGTTAATGATTTAATTAACCTTCATATTGGTTGCTAACCTATCTATCAAGTGTGCAGATTAAATAAGAGAATTATTCGTCCAACACTGTTTGAAGATAAAAACTCACGTCCAACACACAAGTGTTTGAAACAAACGTCTAGCATTGAGTGTTTGAAGCACACGTCCACAAACGCAAGAGAAAGAAGGCCGCGTCTACTGAAGGTATCAGAAGCACGTCCACTAAAAACAACAGAAGGCCGCGTCTACTTAAAGTATCAGAATAGTGCGTCCATCAAAGTATCAGAAAAGCCCGTCCAATGAGGTATCAGAATTATCCGTCCAATGACGTGGCACTTGGAGCGCGTCCAACAAAGTATCAGAACAGCGCGTCCAACAAAGTATCAGAACAGCGCGTCCAACAAAGTATCAGAACAGCACGTCCACTAAGGTTACGACTCGTCCATTAAGGTCAGAATGAATCCGTCCAATGTTGTGGCAAGAGGATCTTGTCCAGTAAAGAAACTGAGACTCTCGTCCAGTAAAGCAACTGAGGACCGCGTCCACTAAAGCAACTGAAGACTGCGTCCACTAGAGCAACTGAGGATCGCGTCCACTAGAGTAACTAAGACTGTCGTCCAGTAAAATAACAAAGGCTCTCGTCCACTAAAGGTGACAGAAGCGCTCGTCCACTAGTCTTTGGACTTGCAGAGTCCTTGATATGGAGCTCGTCCACTGGCCTGAATGAAAACTCAAATGATTGAAGGACGTGATTATTTTATGAACACGAATTCCCTTGAGGGTTATCAGAATCATTTTTCAAAAGCCAGAAAGAGACTTGAAGCCTTCTCTCTTACTCAGTTTCATGATTATCAAGAAAAGTCAGAAGCTACTCTCTCAAGCAACCTTGGATAATCAGAACCAAAGACCAGTTAAAGGATGCTTCCAAAGTGCTTTATTCCCTAGTACCTCTGGTCCTTACACAGAAAAGGAAGTGTACTCAGTAAAGTACAAAAAGCTATCTGCTCAACTTAGATATGGCTGTAGCACGATGAATAAAGACATGGTCCTTCGGGTTAGAATACAACCAACGGCTCTATTGCATTTATGGCTGCCCAGAACGACTCTATTGCATTTATGGCTGCCCATAACAACTCTATTGCAATTAATGAAGATCTCCTTGAAGCCAACATGTGAAGGGATGTCTCCAACGGGTCCAAAATGTTTGAAGACCATAAATACAGAAGCCATTGAAGATGATTGTGCACTCTTAAGCGTTCTAAACAGTATAACGGAAACTCTAGAACACGTTCATATTCAATTCAACGCTGGTTAATCTCGTACTTTCCATGAAAGGTTCCCAACACCTAAACATGCATATTAGACCTTAAATCAAGGTCTTAAACATAGTTACCTAACATATAAATAATTCCTTAAAACATCGATGTTACATATTCCTTTTCAAAATATGATGATAGAATAGTTTCTTATCTCCTTTTCCCCTTCTGTGTATCTTTTGTTCTCGGTACGTGAAGCAAAGCCAGTTTGTGACACCTTGGTGTCCCATTAAAGAAAAACCTAATTAAGAACAAAGATATAAACATCGCATCACACACACACACAGATATATATATATATATATATATATATATATATATATATATATATATATATATAATACAAACACATTGTGCTGGTTTATTGTAGAGGGTACCCCATCAGTAGGGTCTCGATAGTACAAACCATGATATAAAGAAAATACAGAAAAGATCCAACATAAAATGACTCAAACCTCACTATTGTCTCCACATCCCCACCCCTTCTCAAGAGTACAACAAAAATGGGCTCACACTCATAACCTATGTACATCGCATGCACTAGCCTCTACTAACCATAGCATGGATAACTAGAGCTACTTTGACTCTGCCCGCATGCATGTTTGTACATCTGCTGCCGTGGTCTGGATGGTCCCGATGCTGCTGCCTCACTACTACCAGATATACTCCTGGGAGGAGGACGTTGGAATCGTCGCTGATAATGAGAACCGTGGCGAAAATGATTTCAGGGAATCACTGGTACTGGAACCATCATCTCTGAATCAGGAGCATCCCAAGGATATGGCGGTGGCATGGGCGGAAGATACCAAAATGAAGACAATTAGTTGAATATCATTAAGAACACTGCGCAAGAAGCATTTACTCACTTCATTAATTTCTTCATTCTTTCATTGAATACTTCTTCAATCATTTGATATTAATTCGCAGTCTTTCACACTTCATATTTATTTCACTCTCTGGGTGTTATCTGAAAGATTTGCAAGTTGTATTAATTACACAAAACCTTTATCCCTTACTGTGTTGAGCCCGAAGAGGCTAGGTGAGAAAAGAATACTTGTTTGAGAGTGAGCCTGGAGAGGCTAGGTGTGAAAAGAATACTTGTACTGTAATCTGATCAGTTATAGTGGAAACTTGGTGCTGGCAAGAAACTTGATGTAGCCCTCTGAATTTTAGGGTGAACCAGTATAAAACTCTTGAGTGATATTCCTCTTCCCTTATCTCTTTAATTTGCTTAAGTATTATTTGTTTAAGCTTTTAACTTGGGGATCTATTATTGTGAATGACAATCTCTATTTTACCCTTCTCTGTATGCTTGTGTGTTATGTCTCCAAATTAGACGTGTCACTCATCTAATTTTATGTTGTCTTATTTTTGCTTGTTGTGCATGTGAAAATAATTTTCAAAGTTTCTAAAAAGTTGGTAAACACAATTCAACCCCCCTTCTTTTGTTAACTTTGGTTAATTCAGCTGTTATATGTGCTGACAATGTTATATGACTGTATGCTCTGGATGACAATGCTCTGCCTGTTCCGGTATGATTTATAATCTGAGTATGATATGCCTGGAGATTGATGACATGTATTATGATGCTATCTTAAACTGCTTGTATGATTAGAAATAAGTAATGATTGATGTTGATTGGGCGATGTATGCTATGAGACGGATTGATGGTATGTGCTATAGTACCTCATTGGAGGAATTAGTTGAGGTGTACTGTGCTGAGTTGTGGAACACTAATATATTAGGTTGAGGTACTAAGCCATAAGTTAGCGTGGAGATGAGCCGATGAGATTCACGTTGTACTATCATTGTATTCCGCAACCGCATAGATTGGAGTGGACGATTATCCTGAAATGCTGGGGATGGATCAAGATAGTGAACGAGCATCCTGATCTGCTAGGGATGTGTCGTGACGAGTATCCTGAAATGCTGGGGATACATCATGGCTGTGGACGATAATCCTGAAATGTCGGGGATGGATCGAGATAGTGGACGAGCATCCTGAAATGATGGGGATGTGTCGTGATGAGTATCCTGAAATGTTAGGGATACATCGTGGCTATGGACGATCATCCTAAAATACTGGGGATGGATTGAGATAGTGGACGAGCATCCTGAAATGCTGGGGATTTGTCAAGGTGAGTATCCTGATCTGCTGGGGATACGTCATGGTAGCGGGAATGATACAACTTGATTTGTAGAGGAAGTATCGTGGTGGATATGTCCTTAAGCGTGTTCAGATGTATGAGCGAGAGTGAACCTAATTAGCAGGAGAGCTTTATGGATGTTTGTATTGGGTGACTCGAAGGATGGTTGTGTGTGTCCTATGTGTGTCCGTGTGTTGTCTTTGTATTTTATTCTACTTATATATCCCATTTTATGATGACTAGTGTAGATTCTTATCCCGTGACACCCTCTATCCCACATGTTATACAAAGTGTTAAAGGGTAAAGATATAAAGTTAAAGCATGCATTTATTTCATAAAATAAAAACGAGATAGAAAGCACCACATTGTAACGTCTCAACGAGGAAAAACATAAAAAGTTCTAAAATGATAAAACGTAAACATGAACATCAAAAGCATAAAACATAACCCAACCCTGATGTCACATACAGAGCTGATATAACTGTTCCGGAATAAAATCCTCGGAATATAACTGAAACTGAAACTGAAACTAAAAACAACTATAACTATTGATAAATCCTAACTAGAGTCGCGGTTCCTCAGAGTCACTCCTCCACTGGCTGCTCACCGTCCTCTTCATAAAGAGATACATGGCAACAACAGAAACAAAGAAAACGGGGAGTAAGAAAACATATAAACACATTAGCATGGAGATAGTAAGCAAGATGAACATACATTATATACATAGCATTTCCATCATTTAGCATCAACATATAATTATATCAATATATTAAATCAACGCACGTATGATATGTGGCGCAACACTACTCCGCTACTCCATTATGCATATGGATCCAAACTATCTCAGGAAGACAACTTCGGAATTACATATCCACATTGGCCAAAAAGCACCAACACTGGCAGTCCACCAAACCATAATTGAACCCCTTGGATAGCCAATGCACCATAACGAGGGTACGCCACCGTGGGGGCGCACGGTTTACCAAACCTTGGGTAGACCACCCGAGACTTAGTCAGATCGCCATACTCTAGGACGACCTCCCCTATCTTGAACTTCCCCCACTAACAACTTCAACGTATGAATGCATGAGCACAACAACAAACAAGGCAACCACCTCCTTTGCTTGGGCCAATAAGAACCCAAGGCTTATCACCAACATCAACGTCAACACATTCACCCTTCTAGGTCAAGGCCCCCTTAGCCAAAAAGCACTAAGGTTCAACTCATCAACACCTCGACCAAAAAGCATCGAGGCCACTTTGGCCAAAAAGCACCAAAGTCTATCAACGTGCGGTAACCCACTAGGCACCGGCTTAACCAACTTGTTATTCTTGTTTATCTTAATTAATATTTAATTAAGCTATCTAACTTGTTATCATTCGATTGGTGTATTATTTCATCATTTGGGGACATATGTGTATAACTACCCTTTAATCCTTTAGTTTATGTCAATGTTCTAATTGGGAGAGCACGGGTGTGCTCCCTGTTAAGAATGGACGGGCTTCTTGGAGTGTGGCCGTACTGGCTAGGCAGGTTTGGTTATGTTATTTAGCCAAAAAATCCGTAAACACTCTTAAATCAGTCCTAGGGTCTAGTCAAGGACTATCAAACATTAACCTCACCTCTCACTACTAAATTCATGTTTTATAATACTTTTGGGGAAATTATTCCTTTAATTACCATGTTAATAAAGAGCCCTATTTTAACCAATTAGAGTTTTATTAACTTGTTTATCATAAATCACCATACATTCAACCATGGCATAATCAACATCATCAAACTAACAACATTCATGATGCATTTAACATACCAATTTAACCAATTAATCATTACATAACACATATCATCAAACATATAAATTGGCATACATCATCATGAACCATAAAACAGTTATAGCAATTAGGCATTCATAACTGGCATACCAATAATCAATTAAACATATAATCAAACATGTGATAGGCATCAATTAATAGTTTAACAAACAATAGGGTCATGGGAACCCTTCATCTTATGCTACCCCCTTGCCTAATGTTCATACTATCCTTCTCCCCGTCCCTGGTATGATGATCTAATCTACATTCACTTTGAGCGAATCCAAACTTGGTCCAGTCGAACAGTTCAAAGGATCTTGGTAAAGAACATCAAAGGAAGAAGTACTCATTAGTCCCCAATTCAACAAAACAAAAGGAGATCAACAAAGGGTTTACAAGATTACCTTAATTGACACTAATGCGCGGTTTATTCTCCAATCATAAAAGAAAACACCAAGAGACTGGAGGAGTTTCAAGGGGAAGGAGAGAAGAGGGTTTCTGACGGCCAAGGATTGAGAGGGAGAGTCAAAATAAGGGTTGTAACTTGTAACCCTCCTGACTCACTTATTTATATTGTCAGGAAAAAATCATTAAAAACTAGACACAACTGCGTCTATTAGGAGACACAGCTATGTCCTGGCCAAAATAGCGTTTATGAGCGCTAGACATAGTTGTGTCTATCAGGAGACACAACTGTGTCATGGACCCGATCAACGTTCTAGGAATTCGACATAGCTGTGTCCATCAGGAGACACAGTTGTGTCTCGGCAGACACAACTGTGTCTATCAAGAGACATAGCTGTGTCCAGCACCAGGAGAGAGAAACATATACGTCAGAATGGGATTTTTGACCAGAAAATCCCACTTAACCCCATTTTAAATTCCCTAAAGCACTCTTCTAATAATCTAACACAACATACAACTATTTACAATGCATAAAAACATACACACAAAAATGGGGTGTTACATATCCCTTGTTTCTCTTTGTTATATTTACTGTTTTGGAACGATAAGACTTCGTCAAGGATCATCCTCTTTGGAGAAGGAGACATGCTGCAAGTGTCAACAGTCACAGAAGTGGTAGGGAACATGCATCAGAGATAGTTTGGGCAGTATGGAGTCATTATTCCTACTGCTAGTGTTAAGTGATAGTGTTAAACAGTCTTTTGGTATATGTCCAGTGAGTCTTTTGTATTTTAATGTATCTTGGCGAGAAAAGCCAGCTAGGCCGTGTTGTTGTATATTTTACTACCTTCCATACTCAGATGTTCTGCATTTACTGTTATGAATGTAAATATATATTTTAAAGTAACTGAAGATTTTACGCATGACTTATATTATTAATGTTAAGTATTTAATTCCATGTGACACTTGTAAGGGTGTCACAGTGACTAGAGAAGTGTTTTGAAAAAGAAAATTTAAAAACTATAAAACTTGTTTTTAAAATATTCACTACAAAGCTTTTGAACACTTACTTTAAAGGAAGAAACATCTACGCAGCAAGGGGATGGCATGATTTTAATTTTTCATAAATAAAGTTAAAAGATAAATAGGGAAAATATGAATAATTCTAGTTGAACGATTTTCGAGAACTTAATTCATAAAGTTGATAAACCTTTGTTTTTTCTCTTGTTTGATGTGAGATAGACATGTTGATGTTCAAACCGGTAATAAAAATCTACAATCCAATGTTTTATAAATACACCATTATGTACTGGATCTATAGCAGGGAAAAAGTTAATATGTAAATAAGTATCAAATTAGGTATATTGCATATATATGATATCATGCCCATCATGGACATTGAGTTTTTGCTTCTTGTTTGGGGCATTGGTGCCCATGGTTGTATTAAGACAACCTCACAAGATGAAAGTCAGGAATCAAGTAATATTACTTAATTCAAGACTAATATCATATTTGATTTTCTTCATACAACCTTGGACTTCAATGCCCCGAATAAGAAGCAAAAAATCGATGTCCATGATGGGCATGATATCATAAGCAACATGCCTAATTTGATACTCATTTACATATTATCTTTTCTCCCTGCTAAAGATGTAGTACTTAATAGTGTATTTATAAATTATTGGATTGCAAATTTCTACTGCCGGTTTATACAATGAGAAATGATGTTTAGTACGAAGTAGGATTCGTCAGATAGGGAACGAATGACGTGGCTTATCATTTTTAACTTTTAGTTATATTATTTAATTAAAAATTAAACCAGAAAAACAAAACTTGATTTGGATTATACTTTTTATTAATAGAAAAACAAAAAGTAATTGCCTGGGTCTCCTCTGTCACCGCCATCCGCTACTCCGGTCTCCGCCGCCATACGTAAACCAGACAAGTACAAATTGCTCAGATAAAAAAAAGGAGGATTACACTTTCTTTCACTACACAAAACTTTCATTCATCTTCCTCCATGATTTGTTGGATTAGGGACTAATAGGATCTTAAATGTCTGTGTTTTAGAATTGTCTAGGTTCATGACTCATGACTTATTTGAATGTCAATATTAATATGTGTTCTGTACAATTTAGTTGCGTAGTGTGATTTGGCAAAACAACCATAGGCCTGTACCGAGATTACCATCAAACAGGTGGTATGCAAGAAGAGCAATTTTCTTTTTTAACATGAACTTGGTACTAGAAAAGCTTCTTATTGAATATTGATGACGCAAATTGGAAATTTTGCGGGGAATTAAGAAGAACCATGACGGTAGAGCTATATAGGGATCTAATCGCTATTTTATAGGGAATTAAGAAGAACCATGGATTTGCATAACAATAGCAACAAATGAATTTGTATAACAATTGCAACAAATCGAAACATGTGACTTAGGAGAAACGACAATGGATGACGAGGAGAAGGCTGCAACCTGCGTACACCATCCATGTTTTAAAATTTTTATGTCATTTTCTAATTAATAATATAATTAAGTGAAATAATGATACCATCCCACGTCTTCGCACAGTATTTGACAAATCATATTTCGCACCATATAGAGGTGTTGTTATACAATATAGTTGTCTATCAATAATGTCTAAAAAAGGAGAAAAAACATAGCTTTGTTAACTTTATCAATAAAGTTCTCCAAAACCTTTTAACTAAATTCATGCATACTCTCACTCGTTATCTTAACTTTACTTATAAAAAAAAGGAGAACTACTGGATTCCCCTTCCTATAGTGTCTATTTTGCCTCAATTCTAACACTATGTTTGGTAGAGATGATTTTGAGAAGAAAGAATAAGAGGAGAGAGAAATGGAGGAGAGATGACGATTATCACATGTTTGGTTATGCAGAGAGGAAGAGAAGAAAGAATTAAAACGTGTGGGTCCCACCAATACTTTCTCCTCCCACATGCGAAGAAAGAAGGGAGAAGCGGACCTTCATTTTGTCATTTACGTGATTACCCTCAAACGTTGCTGCTGGCATGGCGGTTGGAACAGGAAGCAGTGGCGGAACGCGGCTAGGCGTAGCCATGGGGAGAAGTTATGTGGGTGGTAAGGCTCGGTAGGAATGACGGGAGAAAATGGGGCTGGACCTGTGGTGGCTGACGATTGATTGTGGGAATGGGAAAGATAAAGAAATAAAGAATGGTTACAAACTAGGGGAGGGTGAAAGGTTATAGGTTAGGGGGGAGGGTTACGTGGGCGGGGGAGGGAGAAGGGGATACGAATAGGAGGGGGTGGGTAGGTAGTAAAATTATTTTTTATTATAAATATAATTATTTTATAATATATTTAATTTTTTTACCAGATATTATATATTTTATTATTAAATATATTAAAGATATAAAATAAAAAACATTTATTATTTTTTTGGCAATAAACATTTTTTTAATAAGGGGTAGTTATGTCTTTTTAAATATTCTTTCTCATATTTTTTAATAATACTCAACTTCTTTCTCTTCATTTTCTTTCACGTTTCTCTCATACCAAACAACCCTTAAAATCCACTTTTTTTCTTACCATATTCTCTCTTCTTATCTTCAATCTTCTCATTTTCTCTATTTTCATTCTCTCTTCACAACCAAACAAAGAATAAGAGTCCAACACCTTTGTGTTGATTACTTTTTAAGCAATTTATTTAGTTTTTCCATTTTCCTTTTGTTAAAATACTACTCTAGCTCATTTTGGATCTCACTATTTTTATACAACCTTATTTTTCCTTACTCTAATTATTTCAAAATTCTAAAAACACTTAAACTCATGCTTCTCAAACCCAACACTTAAAATCATATCACATGGGCTAAGCTGGCCCACATATCACTTAAGAATCAGATTATCGGAATCAATGGGACATGGGTGCATGCCAATTGCAGTTTTCAAAATCACAATCATATATCTTCCCCAAGAAAATCATAATCATAATCCTGTAAATTAACAAATAAAAAAATAAAATAAACAAACCAGGAATCCGTTGCTGTCAGAATCAGAACCATTGATCTCCTTCCATGTCTTAAACGATCGTGCTCTGGTCCCACCACAACATACACAGACACGAAACGAAATGACTCAACATTAGATCATTCTTCTATCTACTACATAACAAAGCATCTTACATAAGACCATAAAACACCACAAACAAATCTTAAAATGGCCATAATGTCCTTCACCTGTAAACATTAGAGAGAAAACCTCCGAGCTAGAGCTCCGTCGTCGCCGCCGGCAAACTCATCACCATCATCATCGTAAATATCTGAAATCCTCCCAAATGCCTGCACAAAACATCATCATCGTACCAAAACATATATAAAATCAAACAACCTAACAACAACAACAACAACACTCACACAATGTTGTTCTCGTTAACAAGCACGGAAACATTGAATGAAAGAACATAAAATTACTTACATCCAAATGTTTAAGGTTTCGTTGTGCCATGCGAAGACACTCCATAGAGCTTCCTTTACTAGTCATTCAGAACGGTAATGGTCCAATATGAACTTGTTGTTTTCCAGGTACTCCGGCAACTCCTCAAACTTCACCAATCGTCGTTCGGATTTCAATGAACCGTTCTTCACCTTCATCGTTCCAACACCGTTGTTGTTGTTGTTTCTGTTGCCACCGCTCCTTTTCGACAATAACTTCTCATCTTCATCGACGCACGAGCTTGTCAGAAAATATTCTACGATTATGTTTTCCGGTGAGAAAGTCGCTGCCTCTTTTTCCCTCTTGTAGATCTCTGCTTGCACTTTTAGCTCTTACTTGGTGAAGTTTGAGGAGTTGTCGGAGTACCTGCAAGGTAACAAGTTCATCTTGGACCATTATCGTTCTGCATGGTCAGTGAAGGAAACTCTATGGAGCGTCTTCGCATGGTACAACGAAACCTTAAACATTTGGACGTAAGCAATTTTATGTTCTCTCAGTCATCGCTTTCGTGCTTGTGAACTGGAACAACATTTTGTGTGTGTGTGTTGTTGTTGTTGTTGTTACGGTGTTCGATGTTATATATGTTTTGGTACGATGATGATGTTTTGTGCAGGCATTTGGGAGGGTTTCAGATATTTGTTGCTGGTGGCGACGATGGAGCTCTGGCTCAGAGGTTTTCTCTCTAATGTTTACAGGTGAAGGACATTGTGGCCACTTTAAGATTTGTTTGTGGTGTTTTATGGTATTATGTAAGATGCTTTGTTATGTAGTAGATAGAAGAATGATCTAATGTTGAGTCATTTCGTATCGTGTGTCTGTGTGTTGTGGTAGGACCAGAGCACCATCGTTTAAGCTATGGAAGGAGATCAACAATTTTGATTCTGACAACAACGAATTCCCAGTTTGTTTATTTTATTTTTTTTATTTGTTAATTTACAGGATTATGATTATGATTTTTCGGGGAAAAATATATGATTGTGATTTTGAAAACTGCAATTGGCGTACATCCATGTCACAATGATTCTGATAATCTCATTCTTAAGCCACTACTAGAAATTCATGGATTACTTGCTGATTTTCCTGCGAATTTTTTCCAATGGAATTTCCTGCGAATTTTACTGCAATTTTTTCAGAAATAAGGTTTTTTCCTATATAGTTAAATTCGTAGGAAATTTTGAAATTTCCTACGGATTTAAATTTTTCGCTAGAAAATATGCAGGAAATTTCCTACAGATTTTAAAATTAGCAGGAAAAATTTCCCATGAAGGTATTACCTATATAGATAGAAACTCGTAGGAAAATCCGCATGAAATCTGTTTCCTGTGAATTTTTGGGCAAAATCCGCACAAAAATCTGCAGGTAATAAGAAGATTTCTAGTAGTGAGCTTTTATTGATAAGTGGGCCAGATTTCTAGTGTTATATTAAGTTTATTGGAGGTTTGATTATCCCATCGAAAAGAAATGGTTCTTTAACTTGCATGTTCTTGAATTGTTTGATACTCATCCTCACATATGGATGAATGTTAAAAGTATTATTACTAAAGAACCTTTGCTAGAAAGCTTTCCATTAGTTTTTGCAACTTATCTGAACAAGCATGAAGTCGTAAAATAAAAGTGGTTTTATGCCTTTAATATTAGAATCTTCATTATAGTAGCTTGCTGCTTAAGGATATCATTTTGTCAAATCCATTGTCCATTGTTTATGCATGCATTGATGTTAATCTAGAAGTATACACCTTCTCATCAAGAAGCATATACCCGCTCAGTTATCATATGTATACAACCTCAATTTTATTTTTCGGGGTGTACACTCACTCAAAAAGTAAAAGTGTGTGGGTCTACGCCCTTAAAAATTTTAAAAAGTGTAGAAAAAAATGAAAAGCTAGTGGATGTATTATTGAAAAAGCAAAAGCAAGTGGGCATATATCTAAGAAAAGTATAAGAAAGGGTGTATATGCCTTTAGAGGCGTAGTTATATTCTTCTTTATGAACGTCAGTGCATGAATAAACAATGCATAAAAATTTTGGCAGAATAATATCCTCAAGCATCAAGTGACTCTGATGAAATCTTCGATTATACGAAACAAAAAATTTTGATTATAGGACTTCGTCACTTGTTTTGATAAATTGGAAAACTAATGAGAAGTAGCAAATGTGATTTAACAATATGATTAACATCCAACCATATGTAAGTGTGATTATGAAACAACTCAAGAACTGTGATGTTATGAACTCTCTTCTTGATAAGTTTATCAAACATAATAAACTTAATATGAAAAAGTTTGAGTGTTTAGCCATTTGAAATAATTAGATGTAGCAACAACAGCAAATTTTGAGGTCCAATTGAACTAGAGAACTGTTTTGAAAAATAAAAAATTTCAAAATGTATACCTAAATTTATAGTTAGGCAAGCTACTCATATGAAACAATGTGTACCTTGTAGGTAGCCAAATGTCACACCAAACTCCCAACCAACTTTTAGTTGCAATGTATACACATATCTCCAAAGGAGCCAGGATGTGTGCATACATTTACCTTCACAGATGCCTCTGAGACAAATACAAAAAAGAAAGAAAAAATGTTCAACCCAAATAAAAAATTTAGTGCCAAATCAAAACTGCACAGAATAATTTTTAGTGGAGTCTAGTTGATACTTGTTATCCAATGGCCTAGAAAAATAAAATTAAAATGTTATGAGATGTGTGAAAGGAATCATTTTGTCATAATACCTTTTTTTTTTTAGGGGATAAAAGTTTGTGTATCATTACACCACAGTCCATAAAATTTGGAATAGCTCTCTTGAATTATAAGTATTGAAATACTAAAATGGGTGGGAAGTATTCTCTCAATAAAATATATTTTGAGAAGGTTCATGTCATAGTACAATTTCCAAAACTAAGTTCAGCAGCTCATTATTCCCAATAGATTTAAAAAACTTGCATACAGAAAGGTAAAATTATGCAAATCTAATATGCCTACACAAGCATAGTTGCTCAATGACCACCCTAATTATATAAAAAAAAACCCTTGACTTCATACAACTTTGGCCACAATTTTCCCATCATTGCAAGCAAGACATAAGTTACATAAAATTAATAGCACTGGACAAGGAAAGGAGAATCAAATCCACTAGTGCAGAAAAGGGATTCCACATCGGTTATTTTTGGCTTTCCACATCGGTTTTCAAACTGATGTTAAAACGACTGATGTGGTTTATTGCCACTATACACATCGGTTTTAAAACCGATGTTTATAATATTTTCTATAGCGGTTTCCTCTTAACCGATGTGGAAAATTAATTTGTCAATTGGTATCCTATTGGGGAATTTCACTTTCCACATCGGTTTTCCTTAAAACCGATGTGGAAAGTGAAATTACACATCGGTTTTATTTAAAACCGATGTGGAAATTTCACTTTACACATCGGTTTTAATGAAAACCAATGTGGAAATTGAAATTTCCACATCGGTTTTAAAAAAACCGATGTGTAAAGTCTCATTTTTTCCCCTATTATTTACATTTCTATCATTCCTTTCCCCCTGTTTCAGTAATGCAGATCAATACCAGAATAACATACTGTAAATATTCTCAACACAACTAATATATACTGAATTTAATACGAACAATACATATATATGTACGTTCAATTACATTCAGACAACAAAAATAATTAGAAACCAAAAATCTACATGATATATTATAGATTTCATATCAAAATACATATGATCAGTCAAAAGTACACTATAGCTAGTACATGATAAGTTTTTAAACTAACTACATATATACAAACTATGGTTGGTACACTTCAAGAAAGAAAGTTGCCCAACGCCTCTTTATGTTGTTGATGTTGGAATCAGATAATGGAGTTGGATTGTTGAATATCTGCAAGTTTAATTGGACAAAAGATTATATCTTTTAAGTAATAAACTAACATAAAACATATAACGAATCTATACTATTACTTCTAATTGTGTCAATTAACATTTACCTCGTGCCATCTTTCAGTGATCCTAGAGGAGATAATTTCCAACATCCACTGCATCACATAGTAGCCACATTCCCATGATCCATGTTGTATACGTGACTACGTACAAATGAAACCCAATTAGAATATGAGGAATTCAATAAAATAGAAATCAATTATTGTACCCACTGCATTTGAACTAATAAATATCTTACGCTAGGAATAATCCATCTGATAGCCCGAGTACACCTTTCACCACGCAACATGTGGGTTGCATTAATAGACCTATCATGACAAAAACATTAATTAAAGTATATCTAATAGATTTCAGATAATTAAAACAACTGCATTACTGATTATAAAGTATTTTAATGCTTACGTTTCGATGATCGTCTTCAGTTGATTCGCCGACTTATTTCCCAATGAGCAGAAGAAGACCACGACGTTCATCCTAGGGTACAAGAGCAACAGTTGCCAATGCTGGCTGTATTTTCGGAACAGTTAGTGACTAAGTCATATATAGTTATACTTAAATAACCGGTACTTACTTATTGAGATAAGGCGCAAGGTAGAATTGATGATCGTCTCGGGCAAGTATATCACGTATGGTAGTGACCGGGTCTTCTGATGCTAGGAGAACATCACCCTGAATGAACATGGGGTCAATGAACCCATAAAGGGCGAGGTTACCCTGATCGACTAACATACGATGCAGATACCTAATATATTGGAAAAACATGTTAATTATCATAGTATTTAAAATTTAATTACTTAACTTATAAATAAAATGTACTTACATGCACCATAACGATATGTGTGCAGAACTAGCCATTTCTTTATTGAGTACCATCTCCATAAGTTCCTTCTTTGGGATATACAGTTCACCGGGGCTGGCATCATGTTCTAACCTTACCAAGGCTGCGTCATTCTCCATGGTGACAACCTGTATAGCCAGAACTATAAAAATATCACCATGGCCAGGTGCCCCTTTGTCGATCCCCTAAACAACATAGATATATATTAGTAATCACGGATAATTAAGTTATTTAATTCGTAATTAACTAAATAGTCAAATGAATACCTTGGCAGGAGCAGACATCTCTGGTCTTCCTGGATCCGACCTTTTAGGCACAATATCATTTCCAACATCCTATAACGAATAAAAATAAAGCATTATCTTTAAACAATAATAAATTATTTCAACTATGAATATAGAAAAACACAACTAACTGAATACCTCAGATGCAACAAGAAAGATGACCAGTCTTCTTGGCCAGAGGATGAAGTTACCGGGGGCCTGAACCACTGTTTGAACCTCCTCAGTGGGCACAGGGACTCGAGCATCAGCATCTCGAATAATCTCAACAATGACCCTCAGCTGATCATCCGGTAATAAACGATGGTGTATGGTATTACCTAAGTTATTATGTGCCCTACCCAATGCCACTAAGCGGCGATCATGATGATCATCAACATACAGCTCACACACCTATCAGGGTCGTCATCGTCATCGTCATCATCATCATCATCATCACCATCATCATCATTTTCAGGATGATGAGGAGGATCACATGAGACCTTAGTGCTCACATGGACAGAGGGTTGGACACCGGCTGTCATCTGCTGGGACATAGAAGTCAATATTGCCATCTGCTGGGCAAACTGCTTGGCCATCTCCTGTCGAAGCTCAGCTGCAATCTCCTGTTTTAGCCATGCTCTATCTACATCAACATCCCTGTGGCATTGGTGTGAAGATGAACCATGGTATTGGCAAATGTCGACTCCCCATCCAACACCAATGACACGGCCCGGGTGGTCTGCATGCCATCTAATGTTCTTTGCGTCATTTACATAGTACTTTTGTCGTCTTGGGACTTTGTATAGAAGGAAAACTTATTGATATCGTACCCACTCCAACATATGACATCAAAGTTAGGCCCCTGTGCTAGCCATTTTAATGTATCATAAGCAATACCATCCTTTGCAATTTTTTCTTTAAACCAGTTCAAGAAAGTCTTGTTATGCTTGTTCAAACACCATTTTTCATTCATTCTAGGGTAAGTTTCATTGATGCTGCTTTTATGCTCACATAAGTATGGTTCAACCTCATCAGTGTTATTCAATATATACAAATGTGCTTGAAGCACTTCCTCCCGATCCATGCTCTTAACAGTGATACCTCGTGTACCCTTACCATCATATCTTTCTTCGTGACGAGACTTCGGAAGCCCTACAGGTGCCGCTTCTGACATGTAGTCTGTACAAAACTCAATAGCTTCTTCTGCAACATACCTTTCAACAATAGATGCTTCGGGACGGTGTGGATATTTCATATATCCTTTCAAGATCTTCATGTATCGCTCAACCGGGTACATCCACCTTAAATAAACGGGGCCGCACAATCTAATCTCCCTCACTAGATGAACAATCAAATGAACCATGATGTCAAAAAATGAAGG
Source organism: Sophora flavescens (assembly GCA_030762895.1). Classification (NCBI taxonomy): domain Eukaryota; kingdom Viridiplantae; phylum Streptophyta; class Magnoliopsida; order Fabales; family Fabaceae; genus Sophora; species Sophora flavescens. The sequence goes on along the minus strand of CM061069.1, from coordinate 102,324,230 downwards.
TGGAAAATACATCTCCAATTGGCACAAGATAATGGCTGCCTCATTTTCCAACTCATCCAAATTTTTAGTGTCAATGACCTTGCTACATATAGCATTGAAGAATAAGCATAACCTAATAATGGCATGTCTGACTTTTTTAGGCAATATGTCACGAATGGCCACCGGTAGTAGTTGTTGCATCAACACATGACAATCATGAGACTTTAAGCCAACTAATTTGAGATATTTCATTGAGACAAGTCTTATGATATTTGAAGAGTAACCCTGTGGCACTTTGACTCCCCGTAGACATTCACAGAAACTTCTTTTCTCTTTTTTTGATAAAGTATGACATGCTGGGGGCAAATAAGTCTTCTTGTCCCCAACTTTAAGTGGAGCTAATTGCTCTCGTATACCCATCGCAACTAGATCCAGACGAGCATTCACAGCATCCTTTGTCTTGCCTTGAATGTTGAGAAGCATTCCGATTAAACTGTCACACACATTTTTCTCCACATGCATCACATCAATACAATGTCTTACATCAAGCTTGCACCAGTATGGAAGATCAAAGAAGATCGACCTCTTCTTCCATATTTTCTTCTCGGTAGCCTTCTTCTGGGTCTTCCCATAGATAACATTAGTGTTGTTCACCCTTTCATAAACTTGCTCTCCAGTCAAGGCCACCGGAGCAATTTCATTCTCCGAAAGTCCATTGAAAGCTTTTCTCAATCTACGATAAGGATGATTACGTCGGAGAAATCTCCGATGCCCAAGGTAAACCGTCTTCCTTCCATGTTGCAGTTGATGGTGACATGTGCCTTCTTCACATATTGGACATGCTTTATGCCCCTTAACACTATACCCACACAGGTTCCCGTATGCTGGAAAGTCATTGATGGTGCAAAATAACATGGCACGCAATCTGAATGTCTCACGGCAATACCCGTCGATCACATCAACGCCTTCATCCCACAACATTCTCAAGTCTTCAATCAAGGGACTCAGATAAACATCAATATCATTTCCTGGCTGTTTAGGACCCGAAATCATCATACTTAACATAATGTATTTGTGCTTCATGCACAACCAAGGAGACAGGTTGTAAATTACCAGGAGAACAGGCCATGAACTATGAATACTACTTAAGTTTCCATATGGATTCATTCCATCGGTAGCAAGTCCAAGCCTGAGGTTTCTGGGCTCATTGCCGAAATCCGGAAACAAACTATCAATTCTCTTAAATTGCAAAGAATCGGCCGGATGCCGAAGCTGTCCATCACACTTCCTCTGATTTGCATGCCATCTAATGTTCTTTGCGTCATTTACATTAGCAAACAATCGCTTGAACCGCGGAATCACGGGAAGATACCATAACACCTTTGCAGGAGGACCTTTGGTGACCACATCACAACTAGAATCACCATCCTTCACTTTGTAGCGTGATACTGTTGGTGACGCCGGCAAGTGTACCGGGTCGTCGCAAGTAATAAAATTAACACGGTAAGTAATTACCGAGGTCGAACTCAGGGATTGGGCTACCAGTTCAACTAATCCGCGGGAAATCCGATATGTTTGGTCAAGTGAGGAAAGTGGTTGAGAGAGAGATTATGATCAAAATTTCAAGTAACAAATCGATTAAAACTAAGGTGATTAAATTCAGAAATTAAAACATCCAAGGTCTCAAATCCACCTACCCAATCATGTATAGTACCCAAGTGATGATGTATTCCTCCCTAAGTTCAATTATAATGTCAACCGGGACCCCCAAATTATCCTATATTCATTGTCGTGCTCAATAGGAAGTATTCGACGATTGGATTAATTACTTGTTCTGTCTCATAACCCTAATCCTGAATTCTGTTAATTCTTGTTCCCTATAAGGTTGCACTAATCAAATAAATCCACTGTCGTGCTCATTATTCAATTAATGATTCCAATTCAAGTTCTAAAACGCGACACGCCGTTCGGCCTCAAACACGTAAACTAGTTAATCACGCAACACATATGATCAACGCAATCAAAACAGAATTGGAAAACATTCATAAGAGAAGGGGAGAAAAACATACATCACAAGAACACTACACCGCCATGGGTGGCTTCATTGATCCCTCGGACGAGGGGATTAGTTCCTCATGTCCGTAACAACGACGCACGTACAATCGGAATTCATTCTAAGACTAAGAATTAAGAGAAGAAAAGGGGAGACGCAACTCCAGAATAAGGATTCTAAAAGATCTCTGAAAAGTTCTGATGCCAAAAGTCCTGCAATTCTGTTCTGCAGTGCCTTATTTATAGGGAGGCCACGCGTCACGGTCGTGATGGTCATCACGGCCAGGCCGTGACGGCTTCTGTTTCTGGCGCTTCTGTGGGATTCAAACCCTCGCGACGCGAAGGATGCTCGCGACGCGAGCCTTCTTGTCACGGTCCGTGATGTGAATCACGGCTAAGCCGTGACGGTCTCTGACTTGTGTGGGTTTTTGGTCACGGCCGTGATATACATCACGGCTAGGCCGTGATGGTCTCTGACTTGTGTGGGTTTTTGGTCACGGCCGTGATACACATCACGGCTAGGCCGTGATGGTCTCTGACTTCCAAGTCTTCATTATTCGTGAGGCGAGAATCCTGTTCGCGGGGCGAGACCTCCAAAAGTGCTTTTTCCCATTGCTTCTTGACTTTCCTTGATTCTCAGAGCTTCACTTATTTAACTTGAAACAACAAAAGCAACCACAAGCGTAATTCTATTCAAAACAACCTAAAAACTACACAAAATACACAAAACGAGTCAAAGACTAACTTAGGAACGAAACAAGGCGAATTTGGGTGAAAACGAGATTGAACTCGACTAATTAGCACGTAAACCACCGTCTTACTAGTTATAAAACTAGATAAGCCAGAGGCTTATCAAACACCCCAAACTTAAACCTTTCTTGTCCCCAAGCAAGCTAAAACTCAAAAATGACTCAAGACTTGGCAAGCTTAAGGGATTCAATCGATTTCGCACAAATTTCATGCAATCTTAACAAAACAGTTTTTCTCCAATGATTTCCCCCCTACATTAACGTAATCCCCATATTCATTTACTTTAAACCATTGAGAACTTCATCATTCATGCCATCATTACTCTAAGTTGAGGCTCAAAGATACACACAAAGGAAGATCACCTATTTCAAACAATTGCCTTCCTCACAAGGGCATTTAGTATTTCACTCATTCGCTCAAGTTTGTCTAGGCTATCAACTTTTCACTCACTTTCACATTCTAAGAGCACTTCCCATGAATTTGATTTTCATCTCAAAAATGGCTCCCACGAAAACATGCATGCAACATCAGAAGGTCTTTTAAAGGTTGTAAGGAGGCCTGGCTCAAGGTAAGATATTCAAAGGATAGAGGCTAAGTCCCTAGGATCAATGAGAGCATGAAACTAATGTCACAACAATTGAATTCACTCTCATATTATTCTCTTCCTTGCATTTGGTGGCTACACACCTCTTCCTTTTTATATTTATTTTTCTTTGCCCTTTTTGGCACATATTCAATGCTTTTCATCACCCTTCTTTTTTTTCTTTTTTTTTTTGTTGTTCAAGCCTTCAGTCCTTACTTCCGTTTTTCTTTTTCTCAACTATGATTCATGAACTTGTAGCCACCCCAAACTTAGGTCCACAACAACACTCACAAAGCTAAAATTCCATACTCTCCTAAATCCTAGGATAGGGGAAAATCATGGTTTTTCTGAGTTAATGGCTTGTAATGTAAGGTCATCAAGAACAATAGGCTTCAAGGCTCAATGTGGCTAACTAGGGATCATTCATCAAGGTTAGTTCAATTTATGGCCAAGTAGTTAATTCAAATAAAATTGCCTAAATCATTTGATGCAACACGTAAACATGCAAACCATGAAGAGATTCAAGCAAATTCGGGAAAGTGCTACCTAACAGTGATTTACACAATCAAAAACAAAGTTGGAGGCTCAAATCCTCACCTGGACATTTCGCAAATTGTTTGACCAAGATACGATTCCTAGTGTGTGCACCCCCTCACCCCAAACTTATCATAAATCAAGCAATCACAATAAATCTCAAAGTTCAATTTTTAAGTTTTAAGTGGGGATCAACTTTTCTATTATTAGAACCTAGGGGGAGATCATCAATGGTCAAATAATTCATGCAATTAATCTATGCTCAATTTAATTATAATCTAACAAGCTTGCCGACACTCATTCATACAACAACTCTTGATCTTCTCAAATTATTCAAGAGCGACAAACAAAACAAAAACAAAAATAAAAACAAAACAAAAGTGAGGAAAAGAGAGGGATACCTAGCTTGGGTTGCCTCCCAAGTAGTGCTTGTTTAACGTCCCGAGCCTGACTCAAGTCACCCCTAAGGGTTAATCCGGACGTAGATCTTGCTTGCCATTCCATGCCTCAGTCCGTATTCTGTAGGCTCTTGCCCTTTCATAAGCTCTCCTACTGTTCCCGGACAACTCATTTAAGTCCAGCATCCTTCTATAATCAGCACGAACTCTCCACCCCGTGATGGTCTTTTTTGGGATCAACTCATTGTTTGCATTGACCACCACGGTTGTGCCACCTTTCAACCTTGGTGCTTTACCCTTCTTTTTCTTGCCTTTGCTGCTGAGCTCTTCCTTTTCACATTCTTCCCCTGGGAGACTCGGTAAGGCTTCCATGTCTTTCAACCACTCGAGATAGACCTCATCCCCCAAAGGGTCTTTTTCCTCACTGTCCCCATCATGGGATTTTACCGACACTTTTGCAAGTGAAGAACCATGGGCTTCTCTAGTTACCCTTGCCTTGGCAGTTGGATCCACCATATCCAATCGATACACTTCCGTCCTCTCTGCAGGGTGCTTCATTGTTTCAAAGAGATTGAAGACTACCTCCTCATCTTGCACCCTTAGAGTGAGTTTCCCTTGTCGCACATCTATCAAGGCTCCCCCAGTGGCCAAGAAGGGCCTACCCAATATGAGAGGGATCTCGGCGTCTTCATCCATATCAAGCACTACAAAGTCCACCTTCACTAACAAGTCTTCGACCACCCCATAAGGATATTTTATAGAGCGGTCGGCCAGTTGGAGCGACATCCTTGTATCCTTGACTTCTTGGATCCCCAACCTCTTCATCATAGAGAGGGGCATCAAGTTGATGCTTGCCCCTAGATCACATAATGCCTTCCCTACAGTCATCTCCCCAATGGTACATGGTATCGAAAAGGAACCGGGATCCTTCAACTTTGGAGGGAGTTTTCTCTGAAGAATGGCACTACACTCCTCGGTCAAAGCAACCGTTTCCTCATCCTCTATTCTCCGTTTCTTGGTGAGAAGATCCTTCATAAACCGGGCATATGATGGCATCTGTTCCAAGGCTTCCGCGAATGGAATGTTAATCTGAAGTTTGCGGAAGACATCAAGGAATTTGTTGAACTGCTTATCCTGATGAGGCTTCTTCAATCTTTCAGGATACGGTACCTTCATGTAAGGTGGGAGGTCTTGGGGTTCAACCCACTTCTTCTTTCGGAACTCTTCACCCACAAGCTTCAGCCTTCCCCCTTGCTCCGGTTCCTTTTCACTAGCTAACTTCTCTTTTTCAGGTTGCTCTTCTTCAACATGTGGTTGTTCTGGGGCCTTGTCATCCTGAGAACTAGTTGCACCCCTGTTAGGTTCCAACACTCTTCCGCTTCTAGTAGATATGACATTGCATTGTCCCTTGGGGTTGTTCTCGGTATCACCTGGGAAAGTGCCTGGGAGACGCTCACTAAGTTGCTTTGCGAGCTGGGCCATCTGTGTCTCTAGATTGTGAATTGCCGCCCCTGTATGCGTTGCCCACTTGTCAATTTTCGCATTTGTGTCGATTGACAATTTCTCCATTGCTGCATTCATCTTCTCAAAAGTTGTGCCTGTAAAGGTTGACAACTTCTCAAAAGCCAGCTCCCACGGTTGTCTTCCACCATCTGTTATTTGCAACTGATTAGGCCCTGGAAGAGCCTGCTGGGTATTGCACTGCTGGATTCCAATGTTTGGCCTCAGACCCTGTGGAGGTTGTTGCCAATTCTGTTGAGGATGTTGTTGACCGGCTAGACCACCATTAGCATTACTCCAAGCGAAACCCGGATGGTCTCTCCTCATGTACCCCCTATTCTGATTCTGATTGTAGTCATTTTGTCTGTTCCTCTGATAGTTATTCTGGGGCATAGTGTCATAGAAATTGTGGCATGAGTCCACATGTTCCTGAGGGAAGTTGAATGGACAGTTCCGAGTGTCATGATCTCCATTACAATTATCACAACCCGGAGGCATTCCCTCGTGTATCACATTAGCCTTCTTGTTTTCTGACAAAGCCGTAACTTGCATCTTCAATGATTTGACTTGCTCTAGAATGGCTTCCATTGTTCCAGCACTGACTCCACTTGAGTTTTCCCTACCACGATTGTAATCATTATATGACATCTTTTCCAATAGTGCCCATCCATCCTCAGCTGATTAATATGAGAAAGAACCGCCACCAAGGCATCACAGTTCATCCGATAGCGTCCCTCAACCCATTAAAGAAGTGCTGAACTTTGGAGACGGGGTCAAAGAACGCTGAAGGGCATCTTCTCAATAAGCCATTGTACCTCTCCCAAGCTTCATTATATGTTTCATCCTCTCGTCTGAAAGATGTAACGGCTATTCTTGCTTGTGCCGCTTTCGAGGAGGAAAATATTTGGTTAGGAACTTCGTGCCATTTGCTCCCAAGTTCGATCTTTGTTCCTATCCAAGCTGTCAACCCAATCGCGAGCGACATCCCTAAGAGAGAGAGGGAAAAGCCGCAAGCGAAACTCATCTTGTGAGACTCCTCTCGTCTTCTGTAGGTCACAAGCTTCAAGGAAGCGAGTGATGTGTCTATGAGGGTCCTGTTTGCCACTCCCATCAAACTGATTCTCGCGGATCTGGAATGTGACACATGCTTCCACTCTGAAAGAGTCTGTATTCAGGTTGCCCCTCACAATAGAAGAATCACAATCACCCAAACTGGGTAGATCGTACTCAAAGAGAGGCTTGTAACGAGGAGGAGGAGGAGGATTTTCTTTGGCCATGTCCTCAAGATTAATCGCTTCAAGCCTCTTTCTTTCTCTGACTTCCTTCCTTAAGCGCTTCTCGGTCTTGGTGATCTCCGAATCAAATAGCAAGTCCTCTTGTGAAAGGGTACCTCGCATACAAAAACACGGCAAGACCAAGTGGAATCAAATAAGTAGAGAGAAATAATAAACAAATAACAGAAAAATAAAAATAAAAACCGCTTAACCAAATAATCAAATTTCCTAAAAATTAGGAAAATTGGTGTGCCAATCCCCGGCAACGGTGCCAAAAACTTGTTGGTGACGCCGGCAAGTGTACCGGGTCGTCGCAAGTAATAAAATTAACACGGTAAGTAATTACCGAGGTCGAACTTAGGGATTGGGCTACCAATTCAACTAATCCGCGGGAAATCCGATACGTTTGGTCAAGTGAGGAAAGTGGTTGAGAGAGAGATTATGATCAAAATTTCAAGTAACAAATCGATTAAAACTAAGGCGATTAAATTCAGAAATTAAAACATTCAAGGTCTCAAATCCACCTACCCAATCATGTATAGTACCCAAGTGATGATGTATTCCTCCCTAAGTTCAATTATAATGTCAACCGGGACCCCCAAATTATCCTATATTCACTGTCGTGCTCAATAGGAAGTATTCGACGATTGGATTAATTACTTGTTCTGTCTCATAACCCTAATCCTGAATTCTGTTAATTCTTGTTCCCTATAAGGTTGCACTAATCAAATAAATCCACTGTCGTGCTCATTATTCAATTAATGATTCCAATTCAAGTTCTAAAACGCGACACGCCGTTCGGCCTCAAACACGTAAACTAGTTAATCACGCAACACATATGATCAACGCAATCAAAACAGAATTGGAAAACATTCATAAGAGAAGGGGAGAAAAACATACATCACAAGAACACTACACCGCCATGGGTGGCTTCATTGATCCCTCGGACGAGGGGATTAGTTCCTCATGTCCGTAACAACGACGCACGTACAATCGGAATTCATCATAAGACTAAGAATTAAGAGAAGAAAAGGGGAGACGCAGCTCCAGAATAAGGATTCTAAAAGATATCTGAAAAGTTCTGATGCCAAAAGTCCTGCAATTCTGTTCTGCAGTGCCTTATTTATAGGGAGGCCACGCGTCACGGCCGTGATGGTCATCACGGCCAGGCCGTGACGGCTTCTGTTTCTGGCGCTTCTGTGGGATTTAAACCCTCGCGACGCGAAGGATGTCTCGTGACGCGAGCCTTCTCGTCACGGCCCGTGATGTGAATCACGGCTAAGCCGTGACGGTCTCTGACTTGTGTGGGTTTTTGGTAACGGCCGTGATATACATCACGGCTAGGCCGTGATGGTCTCTGACTTGTGTGGGTTTTTGGTCACGGCCGTGATACACATCACGGCTAGGCCGTGATACACATCACGGCTAGGCCGTGATACACATCACGGCTAGGCCGTGATGGTCTCTGACTTCCAAGTCTTCATTATTCAAGAGGCGAGAATCCTGTTCGCGGGGCGAGACCTCCAAAAGTGCTTTTTCCCATTGCTTCTTGACTTTCCTTGATTCTCAGAGCTTCACTTATTTAACCTGAAACAACAAAAGCAACCACAAGCGTAATTCTATTCAAAACAACCTAAAAACTACACAAAATACACCAAACGAGTCAAAGACTAACTTAGTAACGAAACAAGGCGAATTTGGGCGAAAACGAGATTGAACTCGACTAATTAGCACGTAAACCACCGTCTTACTAGTTATAAAACTAGATAAGCCAGAGGCTTATCAGATACCCCACACCTGGGGCACTCGTGCATCTCTTCAAACTCTTTCCTGTACAATATGCAATCATTGGGGCAAGCGTGTATTTTCTTATACTCCATACCCATCGGACAAAATATCTTCTTCGCCTCATAGTTTTGAGATGGCAATGTGTTGCCTTCTGGAAGCATTTCTTTCAACAACTCAAGTAATTCAGTAAAGCTTTGATCGCTCCACCCATTTCTCGCCTTCACATTGAACAATCTTAACACCGCTAACAACCGTGTGAAATTAGTGCACCCCGGATACAAAGCCACTTGCGCATCACTGCACAAAGTATCATACACATGTGCGCCCCGAAAAGACTCTTGCCCAACATCACGGATCATGTCCTCTAGTCCATCGTCCATTTCCACGTCATCAACTTCCTCTCTATCCGACACCCTCGGCCTGTCTAACGATTCACCATGACATATCCATGTTGTATAACTCTTGCAAATCCCCTCACAAATAAGATGATCACGTATCTCCTCAGCTTCTAGTCGTCTCCCATTCAAACAGTTAACACAAGGACAATAAAACCTTCCGTTACCACTATCAGGAGCATTTGTTTTTGAAAACTGTAGAAAATCTTCCACTCCATTCTCATACTCATCACTTGTCCGTCTAGCATTCATCCAACCGCGATCCATGACTAAACCAATACCTTCGTACTTAGTCCAACATATTCATCAACCACTTCTTATGACAGGGTATGGCCCTATCCCATTTGAGAAGAAAATTTTTCAACATTCGGTTAACAGTTAGTCCTTAACTCTCATGCTCATACTCGACAAAATTTCGGCAGCATTTCCCTGCGGTCTCCGACGTGCACTACTTGAATGCGATGACATCCACCACGATAAAGTATGCACCCGGAGAACGAAAGGAAATGTATCAATCCGAACTTTCATCAAGTATATAACATTAGAATCAATGAATAACTATTTTAACTAAATTAAGAAAAAGCTTTTTCCCAAACTGTCCAACTTTGGACAATTCAAGATCCAACACAATGAGCGGTACATTAAGCACATACACCTCATTAGTATTGCATCTCAAACGGGAAACTAAGGCTTTACTAATTATGTAGCTTGCATGAAGATGGGGCTTGAAAAGTGAAGAAAATTAGACAAACAGAGACCATCACGGCCTATCCTTGAAAGCCATCACGACCGTGATCGAGTAGAGCTTAAAAGAAAGAATGGAAAAGTCAGAATTGGTCACGGCCTAGCCGTGATAGTGGTCACGGCCGTGACAGACCAACCAGTGAAGCAACCTCCAAGGCAGAACCTGTCATGGCCTGGCCGTGATGGCGATCACGGCCGTGACATTCCAACCGAACTAGACCCTCACAGTCAGAAATGATCACGTCCTAGCCGTGATGGTGGTCACGGCCGTGACAGACCAACCAGTGAAGCAACCTCCAAGGCAGAACCTGTCACGGCCTGGCCGTGATGGCCATCACGGCCGTGACATGCCAACTGAACCAGACCCTCACAGGCAGAACTGATCACGGCCTAGCCGTGATGGTGGTCACGGCCGTGACAGAACAACCAGTGAAGCAACCTCCAAGGCAGAAATGGCAGAAAGAGAGAGAGAGAGAGAGAGACAGAGAGAGAGAGGGAGAGACGCATATATACCTGAGGGAGGAGGAGGGACGGGCAAAAATGGCGCTCTTCACGCAAACGAGGGTAGCTCGCGGATGGTCATTCTCATTGGTTCTTAGTGGTTCTCTTCCGAAGCAGAAAATGAAGGCTCGCAGTGGAAGTAATCAACAACTATGTTGCAGAGGTCTGAGAGTTTGCTCCACGGGTTACTTTCAACAAGCACTCCACAAAACAAGCAATCAATTACAATTAATCATCCAATGAAGTGTAGATCAGCCTGCAGCAAAATGAACATCTAAGAATTCTAATGAAAACCATAAAATTGACAGACACTATAAGGTCTTTTTAAAGTCACTTACCATAACACAGAGAGGAAAATGGTAAAAACAAGATAGAAGAGTTTGACAAGTCGTTGTTTCTTTTCCCAGGAGAGCAAGTTGAATAGCTCAGTAACATCAATCAAATGATTTCCTTGTCTATACCTGATCAACGGAATAAAATAGGCAATTAGCAGGACCATGTTAAGCACATTCCAGTATATTAAGATACCAAGCTTATTGCTAAAAAACAGAAAGCAAACAATTCATCTCCTTTGATCCTCTAACTAGTAAGCAACCATCTACGAACCAAAGAAAAACTATGTTGAATGGAAACTAATCCTGAACTTTCCAACGGGTCCTGCTTGTTACAATTAAACGCAATAATGATGTTCTGTGTGTATGAGTGCGTGCATATATATTGTTTGATTTGACCTGAAGCTCCAAAAAGATAATCAAGCCATAGTACCAGGTCAAACCAAACTATTCAGTGGAAAAACTTGGTCTTCCCAATTTATTCATGATTCATCAATTAAATATAGTATGGTAAATACAAATCATTTTTAACACGATAAAATGCACAAGAATGCAAAGACAAAAATTCAAATTCAAACTCAGCTTCCCTCACCCAAACTACAATACAAAATATTTTCCCCTTGGAGAGGTTTTTCAGAAATGTAGGTTGCTAGATAGAGTGACAACCTCTCTGTTAACACACAATGCAACTCCTCCACTGTGAAATTTCCATAACCCTCCTTTCACATAATGCTCGAAAAGTAGTAACCCTAAAGGAAGAGAGAGAGAGAGACGCATACCTGAGGGAAGAGGAGGGTAGCTCGCGGATGGCCGTTCTCAGTGGTTCTTAGTGGTTCTCTTCACCACTAAACTTCCGAAGCTGAAAATGAAGGCTCGCAGTGGTCTTCTTCTTTGTCTACGATTAGGGATTTGCAGAGAGTTAGGGGGAGAGGGAGAGCTTACCTGAGAGAGAGAGAGAGGTCGAAGAGAGCACCCTCGATGGTCCTCCGGTGGTAGCCGAAAGAGGTGGTTCTTTTTGCAATGTGACTTAGAGTGAGATGGAGAAGCAGTGACAAAGGAATGAAAAACAAATGGAATGGAAGATGGCGCGAAGAGTAGGAGTGAATGAAAATAGAAACTTAGGTTATTACACATCGGTTTTTAAAAACCGATGTGATTAGTGATATTACACATCGGTTTTCAAATAACCGATGTAGAAACTTACAATTTATTTTAAAATTTCATTTTTTTTTATATTTAATACATCGGTTATTGAAAACCGATGTGTAATATTACGGCTGATTAAAAAAATATTATAATTTGTTTCCCTTTTCCACATCGGTTATTAAAAACCGATGTCTAATCTTATGTCTAATAAATTTTTTTTTTGGTTTCACTTTTCCACATCGGTTTTTCAAAAAACGATGTTGAATATTTTTATCACATCGGTTTATTCAATAACTGATGTTAAAATATTTCAGTTTAATTTCAAAAATGCCACCGCCTCCTATTTCACATCGGTTTTGTTAAAACCGATGTTAAAAAACTGATGTTAAATGTATATTTTGCACTAGTGGCCAAGAAAATTAAATTTCATTTATTGATGCTTACTACAAACCTAACGAAAAAAGAACCTAACATTTTAACTAATCCTAGATAATATATTAAACTTCTAAAAATGGGTTAAATTTGTATTCTTATGCATACCAATTTAACATTTTCAAGTTAAACATATCGTAGTTGGATATTGGAGTCTGGTTGCTTTTATACTTAAAAAAGAAATAAGTTTTTGAGGGGTGGAATGGAAATAATATGTTTGAATAAAATCTTTTTAAAGAACAACTTATTAAACAAAAATATGGAACTTACCAAAAATCCGCTACTACTCACCATCTCATGCTATCACATTCAAAACATCAATACCCCAAAAGATGAATCACTATTTAAAGCAGCTTATTTTTTTTTCAACTATTGTAAAATTATATTATAGGTGCACTATAATATTATAACACATATAACCAAATAATAGGACAAATCTTATCTCTAGAGATCACAAGGTTCAAGTTCCTTACAAAGTAAAGATAATCCTACGGCCAAACCATTCGAAAAGTTGAAGAGATCTTTGTCAAAAAAATTATTAAAAATTACACTCACACAACAATTAGAACCATTCTGAATTTTAAAAAGAAAATTTAAATTATAAATAAAAACTAAAAGAATTAAAATTACATATATTCCATTCCACATGTCCTTCTGAGGTAGAAGCCTCGGTTTCTGAACTGTTTTGAAATTTAGGTCTTTTAATTATGCTTTAATTCATAATTCAAAGTAGAACACAATGAGACATGACCAAAAGATAAAGTGATAGTTATCCAGCTAGACAGAGTCAAGCATCATGTACCACCACCATGCACACAATGGAGTCATAGCCAATGTTGTGAAAATCGAGATCCTAGCAAGGATCGGGAGGGGGGTGAAAGATCGTTACTCGGAGGATCGTAAGATCCTAGCTAAAGTAGAAAATTATACTTATGCATATGCATGAAAAACAAGATAGATAAAGAAAAGAACCCTTTAAAAATTTATAGATAAGGAAAAAAATAATACTCAAATACATATTCTGTTTATTATATTTTTTGTGTTTATTATTTAGTTCATTTAGTTAATTATATTATATGTTATTATTTAGTTTATTATATTATTCAGAAAATATTTTTATTTATTTATATGTTATTCTGAAAGATAATTGTTTACTTTTTGAGGCCCAACAAAAAAAAATAAAGAAAGAAAACACGTATAAAAACATTTGGGTCACATGGTCCATTTTCTTGAAACCCTAACATCCTGTTACCCGTTAACCCCATTTCATGGAGTTACACTGTCATCCACACTGCCTCTGTTATTCATAAAAAAAAAAAGTCATGCTCACACATGGCTCTGAGAGGGAGGCACCGAGATAGATAGGAAACACTGTAGAGAGAGAGAGACGACACCTGGGAACCAACGCATAACCAGAATCATACAAAGGGCTGCCACCGGTGTGATCGTGAGAGAGAAGGGGGGCGACTTTGTCTTTCTTTAATTGGGAGGCACGACAAAATCGCCGATCATTCGATTTTTCAGCGAAGATCGACGATTTCAGAACGAACCCAGCGAGCGCCGATCTTCCATGCGAGTTAGCATGCTCAAGTTTCAAGAAATCATACAATCGCACGATCTTGCGATTTAGGATGTGAATCTTAACAATGGTCATAGTGGAACAACTAAGATCAAAACATTATTACGTACAGTAAGATTGAAACAACACCTGACACACTCAACATCTTGGTCTGATGACGAATTTGCAGTGCGCCAATAAAGTTCCGTGCCATTGCCAATAACCAACAATGATTAAAAAGCAAAGACAAAAAAATAATTGGAAAATAATAACAGAGATAAAAAAAATGAATCCTAAAAGTTTTAGATGAGAGTAACAAGAACAACGGGTTGATAGTGTGAAATTGATAAGGTTATATATGAGCAAACAATTGGAAATTAAAAATGGATGCAGATGCGAGCAACAAAATAAAGATTCTGATCAAAATGGATTTTCTTCTTGCCTCTTGCCTTTGCAGCAAAAAAAACAAGGGTGAGAGGAGGGGGGAGAGAGAGAGAGGTAGAGAAGGGGAGAATATTGGGAAATGATGAAGGGAGAGAGAAAACAAATAAGAGAGATAGATATGATGGAGAGAGATTTGTTGGAGAAAATCCAAACTCAGATGCAAATGGGAGGAAAAAGAGGTGGCTGACAGTGTGAGAGTAACATGGTTTTTATACATGAGAAATACAACCCCAAAGGCTATTTTGTATGGATTTAAGGCCCAGTTGATCTGATCCAGCCCATTATAATTGAAAACAGATTTTGTGTTAGCCCACCCAACAAAAAAGTAATGTAATAAAGTTAGAAGTTAAAAGGAAAGATATAAAATTAGGATGAATTGAAATAGTTTCTTTTTCGGAAAACCAAATTCAAAAAATAAAAATAAAAATAGCCATTGAAAATTTACAAGAAAATAAATAAATTAAATTAAATATTTTCCTTTTTCTGAAAACACATTTTAGAATATTCTAAAAACTAGTCACTGCAGAGATAAATACAATTTTTGAAATAATGAAAGTTTATTTTTCTGCAAAAACACTTTTCAAACACATTTTAAAAACTTACCGCTAGAGCCAAAAATGTACTAGATAAAGAAATAGAATATTTCTATTTTCAGTGAAACATAATCAATTGTTCAATATGCAATAGTCAATTATGACTTATCTGCGATAAGCTGGATTTTGAATAAAAATATCATAAACAATTATTTGCCTCAAAATTATATTTATAAGATAAAACCTTTTTAACCAAAAAGGAAATCAAAGATATTTCTAAAAACATTTTATGCATTTTACAAACATGTTCTAGAAACGGTTTTTGAAAATTTAAACATTTTTTAAAGAAGTGAGCCATTATTATTGTAACACCCCGATTTTCCGGTTTTCTAAGATCGATAATAAGTATATAAATGTTCATATTTTTATTTGAGACTTAGAAAATGATTTTTAATAAACTAAGGTCATTTACATGTTATACTTATTTTCATAAGGTTACGAGAAAATTTTTGGTTGAAAATTTAGACGGAAACTGGTCTGTCATTTTCTGTGTTTTCACTGACAGTGAAAGTTTACTGATCAGAAAACCCAATTTTAACTTGTGAACGAGACGATTAATGTTTTCGTCGTTTTTGCAACGTTATTGTTAATTTTTAAAATTTTAGCATAAATATAAAATATATTTTGTGCGGGTGCAAGCTTCGAAATATCTTGCGAAAACCTGAGTCGGGGAAAAATACGGAGCTAAATCGGGAGCTGAGGTGATTGATGTGACTGAAGTGACTGATGTGATGAGCATTTATGGCGATCTTATCCATGCCATAATGACTTTAGATATTTTGATGGTTCAATGACTATTTTGCCCCTAGTCTTTATGGAAACTACAAGTTTGCCATCACTTGATTTTTACTCTCGAAACCCTTGTACCCCACGGCTCTACCCATTTAACCCTACACTTAGGCAATTTTTCAACTCACTTATATCATCTTCATGAACCAAAACTTATTTCTCTCAAAAACCCTAATTGGGTAAACCGAATCGGGTACGTTTCTGCAAAGATATATCAGGAAACAGACCGGAAAGTCACCTATGATGACTCGAGGGGAATGAGTCATCATGGTGAGTCATGGTGATAATTTACCCTAGTCATCATGAAGACGAAGAAAATATCTAGATATTTTGAACGTTAACCTAACCTACGTCTGGTTAAATCTAACCGAGGTTAACTAACCATGATTTGCAACACAAAATATCTTCTCCCTAAACAAGTGGTTTAGGAGGCATCCACACCTCTCCTAATTTTATGACCACATATTTTATTAACCGTGATTACAAATAAACCCTAGTTAAGTTATTATTAACTACAGTTAAGTTATTATATTATTTTCTAACTTAACCTTGATCAGATAAACTCAACCATGGTTCTTTTATCTCATTAAATCACATATTTTATCCTCCCACCCACCTCTAGGCCGCAGCCCATCTCCCACACCTGGGGCATTTTTACTCTTTTCCCTACTTCATTAACTTCATCACTTATGTTTTAACCAAAACTCTTTGTTCTTCATTTTCTCTCACTTGTTCTTCACATGTTCTTCATTTGTTCTTCATTTTCCTCTAACTTAGAGACATGATTTCATGATTATTTCTTCATGAAACTTGTTCCTTAGATCCTTGTCATCACTTTGATCCATTTTGTTCTTGAATCCATGAAACTTTCAAGTTCATCTCTTCTCCTCTCAAATTTTGGCCATAACCATAAATCATCATCCAAATCTTGTTTTGATTTTCTAAGATCATCTTCTTACTTCTCTAGATGATCTAAACACTTTCTATTTCACATCTCAAGTCATTTCTTCACAAAAACACAAAGAACTCCCTAGTGTTCTTGCTATGTCTATCCTTGATTCTTCAAGTTCTTGATCAAATATTTTTATTCCAAGGTGAGGAATCTCTCCCTAATCATCATATCTTCATTAATCATCCATAAAATTCTATTTTGATCAACTATTTCAAGGTTTTTCATTCTTAGATCTATAACTTTAAAAATTTCTAGAAAAATGTAGAAAAATCATTTTAATGTGAAACCAATTTCTATGATCTTGTTATGACTTCTACTTTCATCATCTAGAAGCATGAATCCAAAGTAAATTCCCTTCCTATTTTCTCAAAGAAGGCCGAAACTCATAGTTTTGGTGTAAATGAGTTTTGCTTCAACTTTGTTAAATGATGCTTGATTTCATCTCTCTAATCCTTATAGTTATTAAATCCATGTGATTAGAAAACCAAATCAATTTCTATCCTATTTTCCATTAATATGCCAAAACCTAGCTCATAAAGAGTTAGAGGATTTTGTTTCATATTTTCAACTTCTAGCAATTTATCTATGCTAGCTAATACTATAGGAACTAGAATCCAAAAGATGAAATTAAGAAAATAACTCTAACCCTAATTTGAATTGAGGGTCGAGTCCTAGTTCATGTGAGCTAGATGAGTTTTGTTTGATTTTGTTAATTTTTTGTTGTGGTTTGTTGTGAAGGATCAAACTGTGTTTGATTGCTCTAAGCCGTGCGAAGGAAAACGGACTTGGATCGGGAAGGGGAGAACCTGAGGGGTTTTTTCGATAACTATATTCTATTAGTTTGTGGTCTGTATAATTATTTGAGTGTGTTTGTGTTAGTTTAAATTATTTTACGTAGTTATATCTGCTTTTAAATTATCTGCTTTTAATTGTTTATTTGCAGTTAATTGTTATAGTATTTTTATGGATGTCATAAACTGTGCTAATTGTTATAGTGTTAACATGAAATTATTATTGATGTTGGTTGTGTTTTGAAAAGCCTGACGGTGGTCATTGCTTAATTAATTACGAAGATAAAAGTGTTAAAAAGCTTTATAAGAAATAATGAATTTTAATTGGTGGGATATAGTAATATAATATTACTTAATTATTTGATTGGTTAAAAAAGTGAAATAGTAGAAAATATTATTATTTTAAGGATTTATTGACGTAAGAGTGTTTTATGAGTCACAGTGAGGGTGCATCTATGTTGTTATAACTATACATGTTATATATGATGTTTGTGTGACGCGCATGTAGTTGTCATTTTAAAATCCATATATTGGTTCTCACCCTTGCGTATATCTGTTCCTGTGGGTTTTCTGTTGTACCTTGGTACGCGAGTACAGATGTTGCAGAGGAGTTTCCTTAAGTTACTTGGAGACTTAAGTCCAGATGCGGAAGATGTGTGTGATCATAGGGATGACCACGGGGTCTTTTTAGGGAATGTCTTGTAGAACGACCAACTTAGGTATTTTTTTGGGAATGTATGTTTGACTAGTTTAGTACGTGTGTTTTGAAAATTTCAAGACGGGTTATGAGTAAAAACTTTTAAGAAAAAACTTGTACGTCGTGGGAGGTTTATTTATAAATAAAATCAGTCTATGTGTGTTGGTGAGTATAAGTTCATAGTTAATACTGTGATGTGTTCATCGTTTTATTATGAACTTGTGAAGTAGAATGAATGAAATGTATTTTGCATTATTGACTGAATTGATTGAATGTACATGAAGAGCAGAGGCTCTTTATATAGAGCTTCCTGATACAAGAAGAAAGGCATAACTAACATAACTAACAATGTGACAGTCTAGTTCTATATGTTTCGTTCGTTCATGAAATGAGGAATTAGATGCAATGTGCCAAGCTGACTGACTGTCACAATATAGCAAGGCTGGTTGGAGAAGGGTAAGTGAAAGTCTTGGAGAAGATAGGTAAGCCATTGGACTTCACAAACCGTGGAGGCTAAGGCTCTATACTCTGCTTCAGAGGAAGACTTGGAAACAGGGTGTTGTTTCTTAGACTTCCATGAAATAAGTGAGTCTCCAAGGAATATACAAAAGCCAGTAATTGATTTTCTTGTATCAGAACAACTGACCCAATCTGAGTCACTAAAAGACTTGAGCTGCAAAGAGGAAGTGGCAGGGAAGAAAATGCCTTGAGCTGGTGATTGCTTCACATACTTGAGCACACGAATTACAGCATCATAATGAATGGAAGTAGGTGAGCTCATGAATTGGCTAAGATGTTGGATAGAGTAACTGATTTTTGGCTGAGTGTTTGTTAGGTAGATCAATCTTCCAATGAGTCTTCTGTAGATGCTTGGATCTTGCATAGGTTCTCCTCCTTGTTGTGAAAGTTTAGTTCCTTTGATCATGGGAGTAGAAACTGGTTTGGCAGCCAATAAACCACAATCAGAAAGCAAATCCAAAGCATACTTTCTTTGGCTAAGATGAATTCCTGAGCTAGATCGGGAAACTTCTAAGCCAAGAAAGTATTTTAGGTTTCCTAAATCCTTTATTCTGAAATGATTATGCAAAACAGTTTTAATAGAATCAATTTCATTAATATCATTACCAGAAAGAAGAAGATAATCTACATAGATCAATAGAGTAGTGAAGGAGTTACTAGAGTGCTTGATGAAAAGGGAATGATCAGAAGCAGATTGTTTGTAGGAATGTGATAAAAGGAATGTAGAAAGCTTGGCAAACCATTGCCTGCTTGATTGTCTTAATCCATAAATGGATTTGTGCAATTTGAAAACATGTTTAGGATTCGTGGAAGGATAGCCAGGTGTTAAAGTCATGTAAACCTCTTCAGCCAAATATCCATGGAGAAATGCATTATGGACATCCAGTTGGTGAATGTACCAATTCTGTGAAGCTGCAATTGCAAGGAGAAGTCTGATGGTAGTGAGTTTTGCCATAGGTGAGTAGGTTTCAAAGAAGTCAATGCCTTCAACTTGAGTGAAACCCTTGGCCACCAATTTGGCTTTAAATCTTTCAGTAGTGCCATTAGAATGATATTTGATCCTAAAGACCCATCTGCATCCTATAGGAGTTTTGCCAGGAGGTAAATCTGTGGCTGTCCAGGTGGAATTCTGTTGAAGTGCTGTAAGTTCAGCATTCATGGCTTGAATCCACTAATCGTGTTGGATAGCCTGCTTGTAAGATATAGGTTCAACCTGAGAAGAAACAGTCAAGAGAAAATGTAAATGAGATTTAGATAATTGATGATAAGAAAGAACATAAGATAAGGGGTAAAGAGGAGTATGATTGGAGGCTGCAGAAATATAGTTGCAGTGAAAATCCTACAAATAGCTAGGAGGCTTGGACTGTCTAGTAGATCTCCTTGGAGGAATTACTGCAGGTGTTTGAACTGCAGATTCGGTAGAGATAGAATCTGGTTGGATTTAAGGTAAAGGAGCTTGCAATATGGAAGAAGTAACTCGAAGTTCTGTGACAGGTGGATCAAATAAAAATGGAGTGTCTAGTTGAATTTGAGGTTCCTGAATAGTACAAGTCTCCAAAAGGGTTGAAGAGTGAAAAGTAAAAATGGATTCAAAGAATATAGCATTTCTTGAAATAAAAACAACTCTAGTTTGTAAATCAAAAAGTAAATAGCCTTTTGTACCATATTTGTATCAAAGAAAGAGGCATTTCCTAGCTCTTGAATCAAGTTTCTTTCTATTTTGCATTAAGGTAGTAGCATATGATAAACAACCAAAGACCTTAAGGTCAAGAAAAGTTGGAGGAACTCCATTTAACATTTCAAAAGGTGTTTTGTGATCCAAAACAGGTGTTGGTAACCTGTTTATGAGAAAAACAACATGAGAAATAGCATATGACCAAAAAGACTTAGGAAGATTAGATTGAAACGATAGTGCCCTTGTGACATTGAACAAATGTCTATGTTTTCTTTCCACAATAAAGTTTTGTTGGGGAGTCTCAACACAACTAGTTTGGTGTATAATTCCAAGTGAGGAAAAGAAAGAAGACATTTGAAATTCAATACCATTATCAGTCCTAACCATTTTCACTTTAGCATTGAATTGAGTGCTAATAAAATATAAAAAGGCAATAACAGAAGATCTGGTTTCAGATTTAGATTGCATTAAGTAAAAGAACTTCTGCTCAAAGGACCCCAAATATCCATATGTAAGAGATCAAATGGTTTGTCTGTCTTAGTATTATTGTGAGGAAAAGGTAATTTGCATTGTTTGGCAAATTGGCAAGAATCACAAGCAATTTTCTTATTGAATCTAATATAGGGAAATTTCATACAAAGTTGATCAATTATAATAGGTGAAGGGTGACCTAAACGATAGTGCCACAAATCAAATAAGTCATAGAGACTATTATTTTACTGTCCTTTATTAACAACGGGAAAACTAAAAGTAGTAGAAAGACTAGATTGAGAAGGAATGGAAGAAGGATCATGCTAAAGAATATAGAGATTGTGGTGAACTTTAGCATGTCCAATTGTCTTCTTGGTAGACACATCCTGTATGATACAAGAAAGATGTGAGAAGAGGAATTGGCAATTACGGGATTGGCATAGTTTGTTAACAGAAATGAGATTAAACTGAAAACCAGGGATATACAATACATTATGTAAAACTAAAGATGGAGTTAAAATAATTGTGCTTGAATGATTTGAAATAGTGGTGGCACCATTTGGTAACTTGATCGTAATTAGGGAAATAGTTTTGTAAGATTGAAAAAATTGAATAAAGGGACAAACATGGTCAGAAGCACCGGTATCTAAAATCCAATAAGAGGAAGAACAAGAATTACCTGGTTTAGTAATACTAGAGACTATATGAGAGGATGAATCAGAGGGATTGTTCTTGGCTACAGAGGTCATTTGATCATTTTTAGAAGAATGCAGTAGAGATACCAAGAATTTGTAATCTTCCCTTGTAAGAGGTAATGCTGAATCATTGGAAATGGGAGGCACGGGATTAAGGTTTGATTCTGCTGGTGTATTTGATAGCTGCATAGCTGTGCCTGAAGCTTGAGATCGGGTCCTATAACTAGGAGGGAGGCCATGTTTGAAATAGCAAGTGTCCACTGTATGATTGGTTCTATTGCAATAGCTACATTGCATTCCAGGTCTGTTCGGATTTCTGCCACGACGACTGCCTTGTGTGTCTATGCATATGCCTTGAGTGAAAGTATTGGCAGAAAATGATGTAGAATCATTGCCAGGAAGGGAGAGAGATTTCTCTTGTTGAATTACTAAGGAGTAAGCTCGAGTGATACAAGGTAAAGGATCCATGAGCAGAATTTGGGTTCTTACATAGTCAAAAGAATCATTGAGGCCTTTCAAGAAGCATATAACATGTTCTTTATCTTTGTAACTGGTTACAGATTGACTCAGGCTGCATGTGCATTGATGAGTGCAAGAACAGCTTGGTGTTGGTCGAAGAACTTCAAGCTCATCCCATATGATCTTCATGTCAGTGAAAAGGGTTGAAAGGGATCTTTCTCCTTGCTTCATTGAGTGTAGTTCTTGCAGCAAATTGGACATTCAGAAATGGTTTCCTTTGGTGAATCTGACATCAAGATTGAGCCAAAGATCTCGAGCATTATCAAAGCAAATTGTGCTTTGGGAAATCTGAGGTGAAAGGGTTCTTGTAATCCAAGATACCACAATGTTATTGCATCTTTCCCATGGATCACAGAGAGGATCAGTGGGGGATGGTTTAGAAATAGCACCATTAACAAACTTGAGTTTGTTCTTAGAAGAAAGGGCTTGGTGCATAGCCTTACTCCAATGGTAATAGTTGTCACCATTGAGAGGAGGATGAACAAGAACATCAATAGGATTTTCACCTGGGTGCGGATAATAGGGACTTGTTGGATTTTGTGAAGGATCAGTGTGAGAAACTGAATCATTGACAGGCTTAGAAGAAGTTCCTTCAGGGCTTGTTTCGGCCATTGAAAAGAAAGGAAAAAGGTTGCAGAAGCTTGATAACAATAAAGCTGATACCATATTATGAACTTGTGAAGTAGAATGAATGAAATATATTTTGCATTATTGACTGAATTGATTGAATGAACATGAAGAGGAGAGGCTCTTTATATAGAGCTTCCTGATACAAGAAGAAAGGCATAACTAACATAACTAACTAATCCTATCTTATCAAATAAAAACTAACACCTAACTTTCCTAAAACAGAAACTATAACATAAAAAGCAATATATCAGAATTCAGTTGCAACAGAATTAGCAATGTATCAGGAGGGCTCAGTTTGCTTATTTTGCTTATCCAATATATTTTTTGAAGTATTCAGAAAGAAAAAATTTTACACCCAGATTTTTCTGACTCAAGTTAAATAGATTTTCCGAAAGCAACCAACAAATTTTTCTTTTAAAATTATTTCTGCAAGTGTTACAAAGTAATGCCCAAAGGGGGTGTTGCAGGTGGTATCAGAGCTGGTCGAGTCTTTCGGGAACCTTGGGGAATAGGTCTGTTATGTTTTTGTTGTGTGATCTCTAGTTAGACCTTGTTTGAATTGTTTCTTTGTTGAAACAATGTGTGTTGACGCACAAGTATGTGTGTTTCGACGAGTCTCTAATCGAGTTGAGAACTCGTGAGAACTCATGTTGAGTTTTTGATTGATCTAGTTTCTAGATTCAGTCAAATCTCCATCGTTTCGGGTAAAATATCGTCTACGAAGAGGTTTGTGTGTCACGCATGTAGTTGTCATTTTAAAATCCATATATTGGTTCTCACCTTTGCGTATATCTGTTTGTCTGGGTTTTCTATTATACCTTGGTACACGAGTACAGATGTTGCAGAGGAGTTTCCTTAAGTTACTTGGAGACTTAAGTCCGGATGCGGGAAGAGGTGTGTGATCATAGGGATGACCACGGGGTCTTTTCAGGGAATGTCTTGTAGAACGACCGACTCAGGTATTTGTTTGGGAATGTATGTTTGACTAGTTTAGTATGTGTGTTTTGAAAATTTCCAGATGGGTTATGAGTAAAGACTTTTAAGAAAAAACTTGTACATCATGGGAGGTTTATTTATAAATAAAATCAGTCTATGTGTGTTGGTGAGTATAAGTTCGTAGTTAATACTGCGATGTATGCATCGTTTTTCGTAGTATTCAGAAAGAAAAAAGTTTACACCCAGATTTTTCTGACATAAGTTAAATAGCTTTTCCGAAAACAAACAGCAAATTTTTCTTTTTAATTTATTTCCGCAAGTGTTACAAAGTAATGCCCAAGGGGGGTGTTACAGGTTGTATTAGAGCTGGTCGAGTCTTTCGGGAACCTTGGGGAATAGGTCTGTTATGTTTTTGTTGTGTGATCTCTGGTTAGACCTTGTTTGAATTGTTTCCTTGTTGAAACAATGTGTGTTGACGCACAAGTATGTGTGTTTCGATGACTCTCTAATCGAGTTGAGAACTTGTGAGTACTCATGTTGAGTTTTTGATTGATCTAGTTTCTAGATTCAGTCAAATCTCCATCATTTCGGGTAAAATATCATCTACGAAGTTAGCCGAGCTAGATTACATGCAATGGAATTTTTGTCCATTTCTTGTTAAGTTCGTCATCATCTTCATCGATGATGTTTTCGTTTACTCTAAGAGTCACGAGAAGTATGAGGAATCTTTGCGTCAAGAGTTATGGATCTTGTATGAGAAGAGTTGTCACGAAGTTATCTAAGTGCAAGTTTGGCTCGATGAGTTGTAATTCTTAGGGCATGTGATTACAAAAGAGAATTCATGCTCACACTCCTAAATAACCCTCAGTGTATTAGACATTTGATTGGATTGGTTTGATAGTATCCATTGGTCTGAATATTTTCACATTTCATTGAAAAATTCGTGAAGACTATCTCTTGAGCCGTAACACAAATTTCTTTTTATAATGGAAGTTTCTTGATGAAACTTAGTCCAGTCACTTTTACTTTTGGTAAATATGATCCAGTCTGATTTTTGGCCAGACAGTTTTCCTTTTTAACACCGTCGTTTTGTAAATTCTCTATACTAAAGAACGAATCCTCTTGAGGATAAGAACTGTTTGTCTTTTGATTTGCTAAATCCGCTGAAAGTTCTTGTGAAAGAGGGAACTTTATTAGATTCATGTTTGTAAACATGTAACGATCATCCATTGTTACACTCACGAACCTATTAAAGAATCCTTTTACATACTAGACATTCCTGTATTTTTTTTTATTTGACAAAAAAAATCCTCTAAATGATTTCCTGTGAGGGCATGATCCAGAAATTTCAATTCATAAAAATTTCTTTCTATGATCTAGACCATATCTGGATGTATTTTGAAAGAACTTGTTCCTTTTTACTTTATTTTACCAGGTATCTTTTCAAACGTTATTGACGTCTGACCTATCACATGAGTCATGAGGATGAGTATCTGATTCGTATCAGAATGTCAAAGTTAGTCGAGAGCACTTAAAAAGGGATAACTTAACGCTTGAGATCTTCCTCGTCAAGATGTTAACGTCACAACGAACTTCGTTATGAGTTTACTCCATGTGTTTCAATAAAGTCTACTCTATGAGTTGAGGAACTAATTGAGGCTGAGTTTAGTTTATCACCCTCAACTCGAGCGGACGAATGGGAAAAACGATATGATCTTTAGAAAGTTGGTTGGGAGTAAGTGTGGTATTTAGCTACGATCATTCCTCTAGCAAGGTAGACAAGAAGTGACAGGAATTTTGTTGAGGTGTAGTTATGACTGGTAAGATGTGAATCCTTAAGATTAATATCAGTAAGTGAGACAACTATTATGGATCAAATGTTAATTGAGGAAGAGTAGCATTGAAGGAATCTAGTGTAAAGATCAATGTCCGTAGTTAAGATTGATTTTATAAGTTTAGAAGATTGAGAGGAAAGTGTCTAAAATAGTTTCACCTAAGTTGAATATAAGTGAAGAGTACGATTTTGTGTATTGTTATAAAGGTTCAAAGTTGAGGAGTTATATAATCCTAACCGGTGTAATTCTTTTGATGTTAGTTACATTAAGGATGTGATAATGTTCTTCTAAGGTTGAGATGTGTGATTTTGATATAATTTGGAGTAGTGGATTATAATCAAAAGGAATGTTATGATGTTTTACTTGGAGACTTGGAATGTGTGGATTTGATATAACCTAGAGGAGTAGACTACGCCCAAAGGGACTAAGACTATGATTGAATTTCTTGATGAGGAAGTTGATGCATGTTATGGTAAAGTTAGAGTTGATTTTGGTGTTAGCAAGTGAAAGTTAGATGTTGGAGAAAGTTTTCTAGAGGATTAATTTTGAGGTGCGAAGAAATTAAGTTTTGATGATGCCTTCCGAATGTGATAGACTAAGGTGAAATGTTGAAGAAAGTGGGAACAATGTGGTAGTGGAAAGTTTTGAGGATAAATAGAACGAACAATAAGTATGAATTTCGTTATTAAGTTATAATTGTCACCAAAGGGAAAATTAAATGTGGGAATTACAATATAAGATCTTGGGATTGAAAAATCCTGTTTCTAGTCACAAAATTTCGAGGATGAAATTTTTTAAAAGGGGTAGTATGTAACACCCCGATTTTTCGGTTTTCTAATATCGGTGATAAGTATATAAATGTTCATATTTTTATTCGAGACTTAGTAAATGATTTTTAAAAAACTAAGATCATTTCCATGTTATACTTATTTTCATAAGGTTACAGGAAAGTTTTTGGTTGAAAATTCAGAAGGAAACTAGTCTGTCGTTTTGTGTTTTCACTGACAGTAAAAGTTTACTGATCAGAAAACCTAATTTTGACTCGTGAACGAGATGATTAATGTTTTCATCGTGTTTGTAATGATATTGTTAATTTTGAAAATTTTAGCGTAAAAATGAAATATTATATTTTGTGTGGGTGCAAGCTTCGAAATATCTTGCGAAAACCTGAGTCGGGGAAAAATACGGAGCTAAATCCGGAGCTGAGATGATTGATGTGATTGAAGTGACCGATATGAAACCCTTTGATAAAATATTTGTTTATTTTTTATCATCTATGTTGTTATAACTATACATGTTATATATGATGTTTGTGTGTCGCGCATGTAGTTGTCGTTTTAAAATCCATATATTGGTTCTCACCCTTGCGTATATCTGTTCGTCTAGGTTTTCTGTTGTACCTTGGTACACGAGTACATAGGTTGCAAAGGAGTTTCCTTAAGTTACTTGGAGACTTAAGTCCAGATGTTGGAAGAGGTGTGTGATCATAGGGATGACCACGGGGTCTTTTCAGGGAATGTCTTGTAGAATGACCAGCTTAGGTATTTGTTTGGGAATGTATATTTGACAAGTTTAGTACGTGTGTTTTGAAAATTTCCAGATGGGTTATAAGTAAAGACGTTTAAGAAAATACTTGTACGTCGTGGGAGGTTTATTTATAAATAAAATCAGTCTACGTGTGTTGGTGAGTATAAGTTAGTTCTTACTACTGTGATGTATGCATCATTTTTCGAAGTATTCATAAAGAAAAAAATTTACACCCGGATTTTTCTGACTTATGTTAAATAGATTTTTCGAAAGCAACCAACAAAATTTTCTTTTTAATTTCTTTTCGCAAGTGGTACAAAGTAATGCCCAAGAGTGGTGTTAGAATTATCATTGTTACATCTTACAAATATTCTCTGACCTTACTTATATAAATATTCTTCAAGTCCTTTTTCTTGGTCTTGAATTTGTTTTTTGTTCTTCTTGAGAGTCTTTCGGAAATGTCCTTCAGATATTAAATCTTCAAGTTCTACAAATATTGTTCCATTGTTCTTGATGATTATAGGATTGTCCTTTTACTCTTTGTTCTTCAAGCTCTTGGCACATCCTTTTTGTTCTTGATCTTTTTCTTGATGAACGAAGGATTGTTCTTAAGTTTTTTAATCACCAAGATATTGATATCGTAAATTTGCTTGTTGATAGTATGATTTTACATCATGTTTCCTGTACACTTTTGCATGCATTTTTTATATAGATTAAGCATTCTTGGTGTTGTTTTGCAGGAATCACTGAAAAATCTGGTTAACTTAGAGTCAAGGGAATGAAGAAACAGTGGAGAATGCAATTCTGGGAATGCTCGCCCCGCGAGAGGTTACTCGCCTCGCGAGACTGAAGACAGCCAGAAATAGCAACGGTCAGCCTTTCTGTCTCGCCTCGCGAGTCACCATCTCACCCCGCGAGCCTGAAAGCTGACCGTGCTAGAGAATGCAACCATTTCTTTCTCGCCGCGCGAACCATCTCTCGCCTCGCGAGCCTGAGGACCAGAAGCAATCACGCCCAGGCCCTGATAATCATAACGGGCGTATTTGAGAAGAACCTTTCGGTCTCGCCTCGCAAGATACTGCCTCGCCTCGCGAGATATCCAATCTCTAAAGACCAGATTTTAATATTCGCCCCGCGAGCGCGCGAAACTCAGAACCCCTGTTATAATCTGTTTTAGGGCAGAATGGAGGGGAATCTTGGAGACCTTGGAGGCTACGAGTTTTGGAAACCCTAAAGGCTCTTTGAATCAGAGGCAGCTGCTGGAGGATTGCCCCCATGGAATCCCTTCTCTCCTTCATCTATGTTTCTTTGGTTGTGGCTATGATCATGAGTAGCTAAACCTCCATTGTTGGGGTTAGGGTAGCTATTTCTGAATTCTCATGTATTTGATTTAATCTTGCAATACAGTTTCTGATTTGTTATTGAGTGATTGATTTCTGTGCTTAATGCTTGTTGTGGCTAGCACCCCCATGACTTGTTTAGTGTTTTGATATGCAATTGGAAAATTTGTGTTAAAACCGGAATTGAGATTAATCACCTAGTAAGCCTTGTATCTAGGAATGGAACTAGGTTTATTAGCAATTGTGTAATCCCTAATCTTAATGCAAAGTCACTAATCTAGGCCACCTAAGGAATTAGGGTCTATTAGTGGATTTAGGCTCTAGTCATCCGAGGGATCGGGGCTTGAGTAATTTAGTGGATTGATTGTCATAATTGAAGTAGAAACTGTTTGTTAGTCGTTTCATTGCATGAGGATGAATTTTAGTGAAGCCTAACCCCAGCTCCTTTTATCATATTTGAAAACCCATTTTTCTGCACTTCAACTGTTTGACAAAATTCCTCAAAGAACTCCTTCTTTTTATTTTGTTAGTTTTAACTTTTGTTAGTATAGAACTTCCTTCAATCTAACAATCCGCTTAGATAGTAATTGGTTTGGTAAGTGCTAGTACTTGTATCAGTCCTCGTGGGAACGATAAACGGTCTCACCACCGTATTACTTGCACGACTGGGTATACTTGCCCAGATTCGTCAACACTTGTTCCAACCTAAAACTTTATATTACATTTTTTTACTGATAGATCATATTAGTTCAAGGTATAAATAATAATAATAATATTCAACATTTTATTCCATACACAAAGCCATGTATAATATTCCATCCAATATAATTTTCCTGACTTGTGCATTTTGATCATTATAAATGTAACATCTATGTTTTAGGACCTTGTTTATGTGCTTATCGTGTATGCTTTGTTTGAAATATTGTTTGAAAAGTACGTGATCGATCGATTTTGAATCGGAATGAGTACGTAAAATTAGGGTTTTGGGTAGGCTGGCACACTCAAACGTAGGGATGCCAGCGCTTGTGCACCCAAAGGCAATGATATGTACTGTTTCAGAGAGATGCATATTGAGGAGCGTATGACATGAGACTTAGATGTGCCTAGAATAATAAAATATTATTTTATATGTGATGAGAGTATATGAAATGATCTGGTGAATTATCTGAGTTTATGGTGAAAGGTTAAGGTACTAGTTTATGACCCGATGCGAGTCAGTGAGACTCATATAGACTGCATGGTGTTGTTCACAGTCGTGTGGGTGGAACACACGTGGTAAGTCCAATCACAGACCAGTTTCCTAACGGGAATGGGGGAACTACCATGATACTCTCGTAGTCCTTGCCAAGCTGCTCCATGTATCCTAACGGGAATGGGGATACCTTTATACTATGCAACTATTCCCTAACGGGAATGGGGGAATAGTATCATTCTCAGAATTAGCACCCTAACGAGAATGCGGGTGTGCACCGATAGTTACAGATGCATCACTTGGCGACTGGCTAACAACCCTAACAGGAATGGGGGATGGTGACAGGATTGTAGGTGGCACGTCAGCATACATGTTTAGGTGCATGAGAGAATGAGTAGAGGATGATCCAGTAACTTGACGATGATTGCAACATATATGTGCTCTATATGTGATGCATTTCTTTGTTTGTTATTGTATATATGTTATGTATTCTGAGACACCTGGATGTCCTATTAAAGAAAAACTTAATTAACTAAAACATAATCGTAATATTAGCGTTAGACATATATACAGAAAATCGTAAATATTAAAACTTAAAAGTAAAGAAAAAAAATTAAACATCACACTACACACATATATATAAATACAGACATACTGTGCTGATACACTAAAGAGGGTACCCCATCAGTAGGGTCCCAAAATATACATACTCATACAGAATGATGTAAGCAACGAAAACTAAAATGTCACCAAAAAGATGCATTGGCCACAGACACTCTCTACTCAACTACTCGGGTCTACTGCTCGTCTTCTAGCATCTGGCTCATAAGGAGTCCCATCAAACTCCTTTGTAGCTGGATCCTCCGCAGGGTCTTCTCAAAAAGATCACTTAAAAGATACATACATAGAAAAGAAGTAGGGGGATAAGAAACTATCTATCATCATATAAGGAAAAGGGTATGTAACATAAAAAAATAAAGGCACATAGAGATGCATCACAGATATATATAAAAGAAATATATACAATCATCCTCAACACACATTATCATTCTCTACCCTTTGTACTCATGCAACTTATGTTGACGTGGCCACCACCAATCCTGTCACACATCCCTTGCCCGCTCAGGGATGTTCATCAGTTGTCCAAGCGACACGTCCCCAAATCTCGATGCACACGCATCCTCGGTGAGAATGCTCATGCTAAACAATGACACTATAGATGTGCATCTCGCTCAGGTGCACACCCCGAGTCTCTCTCGAGGGTGCTCATGCATAGCAATGTCACTATAGCTGCACAACCTAAATCTAAGTTGGGACGGTCCTGCGAGGACTTCTGACCTCGTGTGTTCCAAAAACATGGTTGTGATCAACAACATGCATCTATATGGATCTCACCGACGTATATCGAGTCATACTCTAGTGCCTTAACCTCTCATCACTATCTCATAGCATATCTCCAATAATATCACCTCATCAATCTCATCATAGTAAAATATTAATTAATTACGTTAGGCACGTCTAAATCATATATCATACACTCCCCAACATGCATCACTTAAAATATCAAATATCATCAACTAACTGTCACTAAGCATATCATTCCAGATAAAACATATTATCAGTCAAGATATCATGTTATCAACCATAATCAAAATAAAATAATAATAATAATAATAATAATAATAATAATAATAATAATAATAATAATAATAATAATAATAATGTATTCAAATAAACATAATAACTATAATTAACATGTTAATCCAAACAGCATACAGCAAGCAGTTCATTATAGTAAAAATCAGACAACCTCAATATCATAAATTTAACCTAACGGCGATAAACATACAATATCCATATCATCATTGGTACCACTAAGTAGTCCTCAATTTGATATTGACATTTTCAATTATTCTCCCACTAGTAGGGTTTAGGTCGCCCTACGCCAATATTGAATAAAATGTTACTTAGCCATTTCCGACGTTAGATGGCTTCTTTCCCCCACCTGAGGTGTCGTAGGCTAGCTTTAGAACAACGAAACGAGCTCACTCTAAACACCTCAAATCTTCCAAGTGAGGTTCTCCTACCCCAAGGGCTCCAAAAATTCACATGAATCATATTCATGAAGCACACGTTACGTGTAACCCAAATCTGAAGACGAAACTGAAAACCGATAAACGGATTGAGAGATAACTTCAACGACATTTCGGCATAAAAAGGACATAAGCTTACCTTAGCCTAATCAAAAAAAGAAAGGTAGGATGATGAAGTAGAAGTCGCGAGGATCACAGTGGTATAATCGATTTTTTAATAGGACGAATGGATTGGTCGAAATCAGCTCCGGAAGTTTCTCTCTCCTTCTCACTTCCTCTCCGCTCTCTCTTTAATTTTCTGATTTTGAACCTTCTAAAAGGTTCTCCACGAAATACTTATTTAAATAGATTTTTTTTACACTAGGCACTCAGTGCCAGTGATCCGGCGCTCAGTGACACGCGGCACAGGGCCAGCGCTCAGTGCCCTATATTCTGCGCTCAGTGCTGGTTGCTAACCAACATTACTGATTCATACATTTTATCGCGTTCTGAGCTCCTTTGAAGTCTGATTGACCTGAAATTTGAAATATAGACTCTTCTATACCTACGGAATAAGACCAAGCCCTCAAACATACCTAATCTATTCCTCAAAAATAAATTTCCTATTGTGCACACTTAAGCGTTCTAAATGGTATAACGGAAATTCTAGAACACGTTCGCATTCAATTCAACGCCGGTTAATCTCTTACTCTCCATGAAAGGTTCCCAACAACAAAACATGCATGTTAGACCGTAAATAAAAGTCTTAAACATAGTTACCCACAATATAAATAATGCCTTAAAACACGGATGTTACATTACTGCCCCCTTAAAAGAAATTTCGTCCCCGAAATTTACGTACCTCAGAAAAGATGTGGATATTGCTACTGCATATCTGCCTCATGCTCCCAAGTAGCATCTCCTGTAATCTCATCCTAAATGACCTTGACCAAAGGAATCTGTCTACCACGAAGCTCCTTAACCCTTCTATCTGCGATCCTAACCGGTAAAGCCTCAGACTCTAGATTCTCTCAGGGTTGTATTGACTGGGGCTCAAGTACATGAGAAGGATCAGGATAATATTTTCTCAGTTGGGATACGTGAAAGACGTCATGAAGATTAGAAAGGTTAGGCGGTAAGGCAATATGGTAGGCTACTGGACCAATCCGTCGAAGAATCTAGAAAGGTCCAATGAATCTAGGAGTAAGCTTTCTAGACTTGATAGCTCTGCCAATTCCAATCTTCGGAGTGACTCTCAAAAACACGTGATCACCTTCCTAGAAATCTAAGGGCCTCCTCCTCTTGTTACTGTAGATCCCTTTCCTATCCCGCGCTTCCTTAATCTTTTCCTGGATCTTTCTAACGTGGCCTGTCGTTTGCTGTACCACATCAGGTCCCAATACTTGGCTTTCACCAGTCGCATACCAACACAAAGGAATCCTACATTTGCTGCCATATAAAGCCTCATAAGGTGCCATCCCGATACTGTTATGAAAACTGTTATTATATGTAAACTCAATCAAAGGCAAGAACTCATCCCAACTGCCCATGTGCTCTAAAACACAAGCCCTCAAAAGGTCTTCTAAGGATTGAATTGTCCTCTCTGACCGCCCATCGGTCTGGGGGTGATAAGCAGAATTCATCCTCAACTTCGTCCCAAAGCACTATGCAACTGTCTCCAAAATCTAGATGTGAATCTAGGATCTCGGTCGGAGACAATGCTTGACGGTACACCATGTAACCTAACAACTTCCTTCATGTAGATCCGGGTCAACTTCGCTAAGCTATAACTCTCACCAATAGGTAAGAAGTGAGAACACTTAGTCAACCTATCGATGATAACCCAATAGGCTTTTGATGTTCTGACTTAGCCTTATGACAAACTAAACAAGATAAAACATATTCTGCCAGTTCCTTCTTCATCCTCGGCCACCAAAACATCTTCTTTAAATCCTGATACATCTTGGTGGTTCCGGGGTGAAAACTCAACCTACTCTTATGTGCCTCTTCCAAAATCATCTTCCTAAACTCTAAGTCCTCTGGCACACATATCATGTCCCTAAACCTCAACACACCATCTGGCCCTCTACTAAACTCTGAAATGTGACCCTCATCTATGCCTCAACTCACCTCTTGCAGATATTGATCTCGAACCTGTTTATCCTTAAGATCTCTCAGAAACTCACTACTAATAGAGATCATACCTAAGCAAATCCTATCCTCACACAACTCCATCTCTAGGTTCATATCTCTAAACTGCTCAATCAACTACATTTACTTTACCATCGTCACCGACACATGTAAATATTTCCTACTTAAGGCATATGCCACCACATTCGCCTTCCCAGGATGGTATTGTAGATCAAACTCATAATCCTTGATAAACTCCACCCATCTACTCTATCTCATATTCATCTCCTTCTGATCAAACAAATACTTCAAACTCTTATGATCACTATACGCATTAAACGTAGCACCATAGAGATAGTGTCGCCATATCTTTAATGCGAACACTATAGCTGCCAACTCCAGATCATGGGTTCGATAATTCCTCTCATGAACTCTCAACTGTCGGGAAGCATAAGCCACAACTCTTCCCTCTTGCATTAAGACACAACCCTATCCTTGGTATGACGCATCACAATATATGTCAAACTGTCCTAAAGGATCTAGCAAAGCCAGCACGGGTGATGTGGTTAACTTTTCCTTCAACTTCTGAAAACTCTCCTCATATTTCTTCGTCCAAACAAACAATGTACCTTTTCTCATTAACTGCGTCATAGGCAACACAATCTTCAAGAAACCCTTGATGAACCTCCGATAATATCCAGCCAATCCCAAGAAACTCCTCACTTCACTAACTGACTTAGGTCGTTCCCACTTAAGCACTGCTTCAACTTTAGCCGGATCTACCACTATTCCTTCCTTGTTAATCACATGACCTAAGAACTGAACCTCCTCCAACCAAAACTCGCACTTAGAAAGCTTGGCATATAACTGTCTATCCTTCAACACTTGTAACACTGTTCTCAGATGTTCCTTATGCTCTTCCCTTGTACGAGAATAAATAAGGATATCATCTATAAACACCACCGCAAACTTATCGAGGAATGATCTAAAGATCATGTTCATATAATCCATAAACACTGCTGGAGCATTAGTCACACCAAAAGGCATAACTAAATACCCATAGTGTCTGTACCTCGTTCTGAAAGCTGTCTTTGGTATATCCACCTTCTTCACTCTAATCTGGTGATACCCGAACCTCAGATCAGTCTTGGAGAATACAGAAGCTCCCTTTAATTAATCCATCATATCATCTATCATAGGCAATGAATACTTATTCTTGATCGTCACTTTATTCAGCTGCCTGTAATCTGTGCACCATCTGACACTTCCGTCTTTCTTCTTAACAAATAACACTGGAGCTCCTCACGGTGAAGCACTGGGTCTGATAAATTCCATTTTCAACATATCATCCAATTGTTTCTTTAACTTGGCTAACTCTATGGGTGACATCCAATAAGGTGCTATAGATATA
The DNA here is from genome assembly GCA_030762895.1 of Sophora flavescens. Classification (NCBI taxonomy): domain Eukaryota; kingdom Viridiplantae; phylum Streptophyta; class Magnoliopsida; order Fabales; family Fabaceae; genus Sophora; species Sophora flavescens. The sequence goes on along the minus strand of CM061069.1, from coordinate 102,289,046 downwards.
GGTCATGCCCTTGGTATAAGATCCATGGTGAACTCCACTTCCCTCTCTGGTGGTAAACCCGGAACATTGGGAGGGAAAACCTCAGGAAATTCTCTCACGATATGCATAGAATCTATACTCTGAGTCTCCTTAGCTTCCACTGAGAAAAGCATCACGTATAGCCAAGATTCATCACTCCTAATAGGTACTCCTTCATTGGCAGATACTATGCTAGAAGGCTCAAGAAATGACAAGGTCTTCCTGGAACAATCTAACACTACATGGTTAGCCGAAAGCCAATCCATGCCAAGGATAACATCTATCTGCTGCATAGGTAAACAGATAAGATCCACAAGGAATGTCCTATTCTCAACAACTATAGGACATTGTAGGCAAACATACATGGTAGTCAAGGAATCATTGGTTGGGGTAGATACTGTAAGGGTATAAGGTAACAAAGAAACATGTAAATGTAAATGATCCACACACTGATGCGAAATAAATGAATGTGTAGCACTTGAGTCAAAAAACACAGACGACAGTCTACCAGATATCAAACACATACCCTGGATAAGATCTGTAGATTGAGAGGATTCAACTCCCTTCACGGTAAACACCCTCCCTGTGGCCTGAGGTCTAGCCACCAACTGTCCTGCTGCTGGGACTCCTCTCCCAGCTCCACCTCTGTAGCCTGCAGCTCCTCTACCAGCAGTTGTCTGCTGCTGTATCCTTCTCTGCCTGCAATCTTGAGCCACGTGACCTAGTTTCCCACAATGGAAACAACTAGACCTCTCTATGCAATCTCTAACATAATGCAGACCTCCGCCTCTGAAACAAACTGGGTCTATCTGCTGTTGGCCCGCTCCACCAATTGGTGTTGTAGAAGCTGGTACCGATGCAGATGTCTGAACACTATGCACTGGTCTGGTATAGGGTCCACGTCTCCCCTGTGAAGTACTGCATTCTCTACTCTGAAAACCTGATCTGATAGGGCCTCCACTCCTCTGATGTCTCTGCTCATCAGCCTGCCTCTGATCTATGCCCTCTATGGCACTTAATCTCTCAACCAGATATAGGAAGCTCTGAATATCAAGCGGAACTATATCCTCGAACCTCCGACACATCTAATCCTCATCCGGAAACCTCTGGTAGAACTCAGAAAACTGTATCAAGGCCTCAAATCTGGCCGCATAGTCACCTACAGACATGTCCCCTGTCAGAGACTCATGAACTTCCTCTCCTTCTCGCATCTGACCAACCGCGGGAAGTATTTCTCGAAGAAACAGCCTCTGAATAGCTCCCAGCTAATCAACCTGCCCTCTGCCTCAAGTAACCTTCTCTTGACTCTCAACTATGACTCTGCTCCTCCCGTCAACAGAAAAGCAGCATAAGTCACCTTCTTGTCATCTCTGCATCTCATGGTGTCAAAGATCTTCTCCAACTCCTGTATCCACCATTCAGCTCGCTCTGGATCATAATCCCCTCTGAACTGGGGTGGCTTCCCTTTTAGGAAGGTAGCCAACCCCGCATCCTCTGCCTCGGCAGCTCTCCTACTGTCCTGCTGCTTCTGTAACTCTGCATCTCTCTGCATCCTCTGAGCATTCTGGTGCGCCTGTTGCAACATTATAGATGCTAACTCCCGAATGGTCTGGAGAGTCTCAGATGACACTCCTCCACCTCCAACTCCTACCTCAGACTCTCTACTCTCTCTAGGATCGTATCACCCACCCGTCCCCTGCCTCCTCTGCTTCTTCCTCGAGCCATGATCCTGTTAAAAGAAATCATTAGCTATAATTTATATGACATATAATATTACATAACCAGATATATAAATACTATATGCCACATAAATGTTAATTATCGTGACCGGACTCACTACCCAACTTCTAAGCAAAGTCATTATCCGATGTGGATTCAACTAAAATGGCCAGTACACCCTAACTTCACAGTCTAAACAGAATCAAACTGCTCTAATACCACCAAATGACACACCCTGATGTCCCATTAAATAAAAACTTAATTAACAAAAACTTAATCATAATATTAGCGTTAGGCATATATATAGAAAATCGTAAATATAGAAACTTAAAAGTAAAGAACAAAAATTAAACATCACACTACACACATATATATAAATACAAACATACTATGTTGATAAAATAAAGAGGGTACCCCATTAGTAGGGTCCCACAATATACATACCGATACAAAACGATATAAGCAATGGAAACTAAAACGTCACCAAAAAGACGCACTGGCCACAAACACTCTCTACTCAACTACTCGGGTTTACTGCTCGTCCTCCAACATCTGGCTCATAAGGAGTCCCATCAAACTCCTTTATAGCAGGATCCTCCGCAGGGTCTTCTCAAAAAGATCACATAAAAGAAACATACATAGAAAAGAAGTAGGGGATAAGAAACTATCTATCATCATATAAGGAAAAGGGTATGTAACATATAAACAATAAAGGCACATAGACATGCATCACATATACATATAAAAGAAATATATACAATCATCCTCGAGACACATTATCATCTCATACCCTTTGTACTCATGCAAATTATGTTGACATGGCCACCACAAATCCTGTCACACATCCCTTGCCCGCTTAGGGATGTTCGTCAGTCGTCTAAGCGACGCGTCCCCAAATCCTGGTGCACACTCTCAGCCGTGGTGAGCATGCTCATGGAAAGCAATGACACTATAGCTACGCATCTCACTCCAGTGCACACCCTGATTCTCTCTCGAGGGTGCTCATGCATAGCAATGACACTATAGCTGCACAACCTAAATCTAAGTTGGGACGGTCTTGCGAAGAAATCTGACCTCGTGTGTTCCAAAAACACGACTGTGATCAACAACATGCATCTATATGGATCTCACCGATGTATATCGAGTCATACCCTAGTGCCTTAACCTCTCATCACTATCTCATAGCATATCTCAAATAATATCACCCCATCAATCTCATCATAATAAAATATTAATTAATTAGGTTAGGAACGTCTAAATCATATATCATACACTCCCCAACATGCATCACTTAAAATATCAAATATCATCACCTAACCGTCACTAAGCATATCATTCCAGATAAAATATATTATCAGTCAAGACAACATATTATCAACCATAATCAAAATAAAATAATAATAACAATAATAATAATAATAATAATAATAATAATAATAATAATAATAATAATAATAATAATAATAATAATAATAATAATAATAATAATAATAATAATAATAATAATAATAATAAAATACCATATTCAAATAAACATAATAAGTATAATTAACATGTTAATCCAAACAACATATAGCAAGCAGTTCAATATACTAAAAATTAGACAACCTCAATATCATAAATTTATTCTAACAGCGATAAACCTACAATCTCCATATCATCATTGGTACCACTAAGTAGTCCCCAATGTGATATTGACATTATCAATTATTCGCCCACTAGTAGGGTTTAGGTCGCCCTACACCAATATTGAATAAAATGTTACTTAGCCATTTCCAACGTTAGATGGCTTCTTTCCACCACCTGAGGTGTCGTAGGCTAGCTTTAGAGCAACGAAACAAGCCTGGTCTAAACTCCTCAAATCTGCCTCGTGAGGTTCTCCTACCTCCAGGGCTCCAAAACTTCACCTGAATAAATATTCATGAAGCACGCGTTACGTGTAACCCAAATCTGAAGATTAAGAGATAACTTCAACGACATTTCGACATAAAAAGAACATAATATTACCTTAGCCTAATCAATAAAAGAAAGGTATAGGATGATGAAGTAGACGTCGCGAGGATCACAACGGTATAACGAAATTCTAGAACACGTTCACGTTCAATTAAACGATGGTTAATCTCGTACTTTCCATGCAAGGTTCCCGACACCTAAACGTGCATAATAAACCTTAAATCAAAGTCTTAAACATAGTTACCCAACATATAAATAATGCCTTAAAACATGGATGTTACATATTCCTTTTCAAAATATGATGATAGAATAGTTTCTTATCTCCTTATCCCCTTCTGTGTATCTTTTATTCTCGGTACGTGAAGCAAAGCCAGTTTGAGACACCCCGATGTCCCATTAAATAAAAACCTAATTAACTAAAACTTAATCGCGACATAACGTTAAGCATCGTGTATACAAAAACAGTGAATATATAAAAACTTTAAAAATAAAGAACAGAGATATAAACATCACACATGTTGAGTCACCGGCAAGTGTACTGGGTCGTCGCAAGTAATAAAATAAACACGGTGAAATCCACTACCACATCATCTGCATTTTGATCCATCCCCCCAACCATATTCTGCTCAAACAATGCTTCTTGTGGGTATTGTACTAGCCGCTTGCAAATCTCCCCCACTTGCTCCGGTGCCTTGTCACTTGTCAATTCCTCTTTCTCAGGTTGCTCTTCCTCAACATGTGGTAGTTCTTCCTCAACTTCCTGAGAACTAGTTGCATCCCTGTTAGATCCCAACACCCCATCGCTTCTAGTTGTTATGGCATCGCATTGGTTCTTAGGGTTGTTCTCAGTATCACCTGGGAAAGTCCCTGGGAGACACTCATTTAGTTGCTTTGAGAGCTGGGAAATCTGCATCTCTAGATTCTGAATTGTCGACCCTGTATGAGTTGCCAACTTGTCAATGGCAGTGCTTGTATTGATTGCCAACTTCTCAACTGCCGCGCTCATCTTCTCCATAGCCAACTCCCAAGGTTGCCTTCCACCATCCTGTTGAGGTTGTTGTTGCCAATTCTGTTGAGGTTGTGGCTGCCCGGCTAGACCACCCCCATCATTACTCCAAGCGAAACCCGGATGGTCTCTCCTCATATAACCCCTATTCTGATTCTGGATGTTCCTCTGATAGATGTTTTGGGGCACGCTGTCATAGAAATTATGGCATGAGTCCACATGTTCTTGAGAGAAGTAGAACGGGAAACTATGAGTGTCATGGTCTCCATTACAATAATAACAACCCGGAGGCATTCCCTCGTATATCACATTAACCCTCTTGTTCCCAGACAAAGCCTCATTCTGCATCTTCAACAGTTTATTTTGCTCTAGAATGGCTTCCATTGTCGCGGAACTGACTCCACTTGAGGTTTCCCTACCACGGTTGTAATCATCGTCCAAGGCTGGAAAATAAAAAGTCTCCATGATTTGCAATCCACCTTGAAAGGGTACCTTGCATACAAAACAGGGCCAATACCAAGTGGGATCAAAGAAGCGGATGGAAATAATAGAAAATAAAAATAAAAATAACTTAACCAAATAATCAAACTTCCCTAAAAATTAGGAAAATTGGTTGTGCCAATCCTCGACAACGGGCCAAAAACTTGTTAAGTCACCGGCAAGTGTACCGGGTAGTCGCAAGTAATAAAATAAAGACGGTAAGAATTTACCGAGGTCGAACACAAGGATTGGGCTACCAATTCAACTAATTCGCGAGAAATTCGATACGTTTGGTTAAGTAACAGAAAGTGGTTGAGAGAGAGAATAGGATTGAAATTCAATTTAACAAATCAATTAAGCTAAGGTATTAAAATCAGAAATTAAAATATCTAAGGTCTCAAATCCACCTACCCAATCATGCATAGTACCCACGTGATGATGATTCTTCCCTAAGTTCAATTACAATGTCAACCGGGACCCCCAAATTCTCCTATATCCACTGTCATGCTCAATAGGACGTATTCAACGATTGGATTAATTACTTACTAGGTCTCATAACCCTAATCATCAAACTCTATTAATTCTTGTTCCCTATAAGGTTGCACCGATCTCCTACTCACTCTCGTGCAATAGTCGATCGATGTTCCCAATTCAAGTTCTAAAACTCGAATTGCCTCCTAAGCCTCAACACGTTTAACTAGTTAATCACGCATGCATATGATCAACGCGATATAATCAGAATTGGAAAACACTAATTGAGAAAAGGGAGAGAAACCTACATCACATCGAATTCTACACTGTCATGGGTGGTTTCATTGATCCCTTAGACGAGGGGATTAGCTCCTCATGCTCGTAACGACAAACGAACAATTGGAATTAACCACCATTGTAAAATAAAAGAAGAAAAGAGGGAGATGCAGCTCCAGAGTAACAAGGATTCGCACCAAACTGATCTAAAACAAGTTGTAAAACTAGGATTTTTTTTTCTGATCTGAAGCAGCCTATAAATAGGGATTCTGGTTCTCGCGCCCTCGCGAGGCAAGCAAGCTCTCGCGAGGCGAATTTTAGTTTTGGCGCGCATTCAAATTGGACTCTCGCGAGACGAGAGCATGTTTCGCGTGGCGAGTCTTCAAATTCTAGTCTTTCACGGCCGTGACCTTCATCATGGCTAGACCGTGATGGTCTCTGTCCTCGAGGGTCTTCATGATTCGTGAGGCGAATAGCCTCTCGCGAGGCGAGACAGCAAGGCTGCCTGTTACTTCTTAGCTAATCTTCAGGCTCGTGAGGCAAGCATCCACTCGCGGGGCGAGTGTCTCCAGAATGGCAATTTCCATTGTTTCTTGACTTTCCTTGACTCTCAGAGCTTCACGTCTAACCTGAAACAATAAAAAGAAGCAAAAAGCGTAATTCTATTCAACATAGACTAAAAACTACTAAAAATGCCTAGAACGAGTCAAAGTCTAACTTAGGAACAAAACAAGGCTAATTTGGGCGAAAACGAGATTGAACTCGAATAATTAGCACAAAAGCCATGGTCTTACTAGTTATAAAACTAGATAAACCAGAGGCTTATCAAAACACCCCAAACTTAAACCTTGCTTGTCCCCAAGCAAGCTAAAACTCAAAAAGCACTCTAGACCTGGCAAGCCTAAAGGATCTAATCAGTTTCACACAAACTTCATACAATTTAACACAACAATTTTTCTCAATGATTTCCCCCCCTTGCATCAATGTAATCCCCACATTCATTTACTTTGAAACAATTGAGAACTTCATCATTTATGCAATCATTAATCTAAGTTGAGGATCAAAGTTACACACAAAAGGGAGATCACCAATTTCAAACAATTGCCTTCCTCACAAGGGCATATAATATTTCACTCATTCGCTAAATTTGTCTAGGCTATCAACTTTTCACTCATTTTCACATTTCAAGAGCACTTCCCATGAATTTTATTTTCATCTCAAAAATACTTCCCACGAAAACACGTATGCAACATCAGAAGGTCTTTTAAAGGTTGTAATGGGGCCTGGCTAGTGGTAGGATATTCAAGGATACTAGGCTTAAGTCACTAGGAACTAAGAGAGCATGAGCAATTGACACATCTTCCACTCAAATTCCTTTTTCAATTTTTCTTTTTACCTCGGGTGACTACAGCCTTTTCCTTGCTAATCTTTTTGTTTTGCCCCTTTTTTTTTGGCAATTTTTTTATTTCTTTTTTTTTTCTTTGCCTTGGGTTTCAACCTTTATTTTTCTTTTTCTCAACCCATAATGACATATCAAACCTTGTAGCCACCCCAAACTTAGTTTCTTACCACCCTTCTCTCACTAAGCTTCCATGCTCTCCTAATCCTAAGATTTGGTTAACATGGTTTTTCAGATTTTTGGCTTATAATATAGGGTCATCAAGAAACAATGGGCTAATTAGGCCCAATGTGGCTAACTAGGGAACATGCACTAGGGAAGGTTCTTTTTAGGCCAAGTAGTTATTCAAAGAAGATTGCCTAAATCATTTGATGCAACACATAAACATGCAAACCATGAAGAGATTCAAGCAAATCCGGGAAAGTGCAACTTAAAAGTGATTCACACAATCAAAAACAAAGTTGAAGGCTCAAATCCTCACCTGGACATTTTGCAAATTGTTTGATCGAGATACAATTCCTAGTGTGTGCACCCCCTCACCCCAAACTTGTCATAAATCAAGCAATCACAATAAAGTTCTCAAAGTTCAGTTTTCAATTTTTCACATGGGGATCAAATTTTCTATTTTCAGAACCTAGGGGGAAATCATCGATGGTCAAAATAATTCATGCAATCAATCTATGCTAAATTTTAATTAAAATCCAACAAGCTTTCCGACACGACATTCATACACAAACTCTTTATCTTCTCAAATTATTCAAGAGTGATAAACAAAAACAAAAATTAAAACAAAAAACAAAAATGAAAACAAAGCACAAGGCAATTGGTTCCCTCCCCCACACTTAAAGCATACATTGTCCTCAATGAAAAAACGTAGATATAAAATAAGGGTGGGGAAGAGAGAGGGTGCTCCCTGATCAAGGTGTAGTGTAGGTTGCCGCTTCCATAGAAAGCGCTTCTACGGTTGCATCGTCATCCAATTGGTCTCTCGGGCACCCCTCTGCTGGGCCAAAGGCCTCTCCTGGAAGAATTCCTGCAAATCAAAACCATAATTGCAGATTCGCGAGGCGATCGTTCACTCGCGAGGCGAATCTGGAAAATTGTTCTTCACATTTTCCAGAATCGCAAGGCGAGTAGTATCTCGCGAGGCGAATCTGGAATTCCAACAGATGATGATGCCCAGAATCGCGTGGCGAAAGTGTCCCTCGCGACGCGAGACAGAAGCGTGAGCAAGCCTCTGAGATTCAGGGCTTCTGTCTCGCGTGGCCACTATGGATTCGCGTGGCGAATCAAGCTCCTTTATTTTATTTTATATATATATATATATATATATATATATATATATATATATATATATATATATATATATATATATATATATAACAGAAACTAAAAATAAAGGATACCTAGCTTGGGTTGCCTCCCAAGTAGCGCTTGTTTAACGTCGCTAGCTTGACTTATTAAGAAGCATCCACCTGGATGCCATAGCCTATGGCATAAGGGCCAAGAGATGCTCATCATGTGAGATCCTCCACCCGGATCCCATGGTGTGTGAAGTGGCCATTGCAGAAGCAATACGACTCTATCCATAATTCCACCTGGCCCGTGTGTGAAAACTCCATTGACCTCTGCAATTATGAACTCACTTCCTCTCGGGTCAAATGGTGTTTTCTCAAGGAAGATTAACAGACAGGTGGAGGGGGCTAACTTTCCAGTGTCCACACATGCATTTAAGCCAACATAGTTATCCAATGCAGCAAATTCAGGTTGCTTGGCAAGCATGGTGAAATCCACTACCACATCATCTGCATTTTGATCCATCCCCCCAACCATATTCTGTTCAAACAATGCTTCTTGTGGGTATTGTACTAGCTGCTTGCAAATCTCCCCCACTTGCTCCGGTGCCTTGTCACTTGTCAATTCCTCTTTCTCAGGTTGCTCTTCCTCAACATGTGGTAGTTCTTCCTCAACTTCCTGAGAACTAGTTACATCCCTGTTAGATCCCAACACCCTATCGCTTCTAGTTGTTATGGCATCGCATTGGTTCTTAGGGTTGTTCTCAGTATCACCTGGGAAAGTCCCTGGGAGACGCTCATTTAGTTGCTTTGCGAGCTGGGAAATCTGCATCTCTAGATTCTGAATTGCCGACCCTGTATGAGTTGCCAACTTGTCAATGGCAGTGCTTGTATTGATTGCCAACTTCTCAACTGCCACGCTCATCTTCTCCAGAGCCAACTCCCAAGGTTGCCTTCCACCATCCTGTTGAGGTTGTTGTTGCCAATTCTGTTGAGGTTGTGGCTTCCCGGCTAGACCACCCCCATCATTACTCCAAGCGAAACCCGGATGGTCTCTCCTCATATAACCCCTATTCTGATTCTGATTGTTCCTCTGATAGATGTTTTGGGGCACGCTGTCATAGAAATTATGGCATGAGTCCACATGTTCTTGAGAGAAGTAGAACGGACAACTATGAGTGTCATGGTCTCCATTACAATAATCACAACCCGGAGGCATTCCCTCGTATATCACATTAACCCTCTTGTTCCCAGACAAAGCCTCATTCTGCATCTTCAACAGTTTATTTTGCTCTAGAATGGCTTCCATTGTCGCGGAACTGACTCCACTTGAGGTTTCCCTACCACGGTTGTAATCATCGTCCAAGGCTGGAAAATAAAAAAGTCTCCATGATTTGCAATCCACCTTGAAGGGTACCTTGCATACAAAACAGGGCCAATACCAAGTGGGATCGAAGAAGCGGATGGAAATAATAGAAAATAAAAATAAAAATAAAAATAACTTAACCAAATAATCAAACTTCCCTAAAAATTAGGAAAATTGGTTGTGCCAATCCCCGACAACGGGCCAAAAACTTGTTGAGTCACCGGCAAGTGTACCGGGTCGTCGCAAGTAATAAAATAAACACGGTAAGAATTTACCGAGGTCGAACACAAGGATTGGGCTACCAATTCAACTAATTCGCGAGAAATTCGATACGTTTGGTTAAGTAACAGAAAGTGGTTGAGAGAGAGAATAGGATTGAAATTCAATTTAACCAATCAATTAAGCTAAGGTATTAAAATCAAAAATTAAAATATCTAAGGTCTCAAATCCACCTACCCAATCATGCATAGTACCCACGTGATGATGATTCTTCCCTAAGTTCAATTACAATGTCAACCGGGACCCCCAAATTCTCCTATATCCACTGTCGTGCTCAATAGGACGTATTCAACGATTGGATTAATTACTTACTAGGTCTCATAACCCTAATCATCAAACTCTATTAATTCTTGTTCCCTATAAGGTTGCACCGATCTCCTACTCACTCTCGTGCAATAGTTGATCGATGTTCCCAATTCAAGTTCTAAAACGCGAATTGCCTCCTAAGCCTCAACACGTTTAACTAGTTAATCACGCATGCATATGATCAATGCGATATAATCAGAATTGGAAAACACTAATTGAGAAAAGGGAGAGAAACCTACATCACATCGAATTCTACACCGTCATGGGTGGTTTCATTGATCCCTTAGACGAGGGGATTAGCTCCTCATGCTCGTAACGACAAACGAACAATCGGAATTAACCACCATTGTAAAATAAAAGAAGAAAAGAGGGAGACGCAGCTCCAGAGTAACAAGGATTCGCACCAAACTTATCTAAAACAAGTTGTAAAACTAGGATTTTTTTTTCTGATCTGAAGCAGCCTATAAATAGGGATTCTGGTTCTCGCGCACTGGCGAGGCGAGGAAGCTCTCGCGAGGCGAATTTTAGTTTTGGCGCGCATTCAAATTGGACTCTCGCGAGGCGAGAGCATGTTTCGCGTGGCGAGTCTTCAAATCCTAGTCTTTCACAGTCGTGACCTTCATCATGGCTAGTTCGTGATGGTCTCTGTCCTCCAGGGTCTTCATGATTCGCGAGGCGAATAGCCTCTCGCGAGGCGAGACAGCAAGGCTGCCTGTTACTGCTTAGCTGATCTTCAGGCTCGCGAGGCGAGCATCCACTCGCGGGGCGAGTGTCTCCAGAATGGCAATTTCCACTGTTTCTTGACTTTCCTTGACTCTCAGGCTTCACTTCTAACCTGAAACAATAGAAAGTAGCAAAAAGCGTAATTCTATTCAACATAGACTAAAAACTACTAAAAATGCCTAGAACGAGTCAAAGTCTAACTTAGGAACAAAACAAGGCTAATTTGGGTGAAAACGAGATTGAACTCGAATAATTAGCACAAAAGCCATGGTCTTACTAGTTATAAAACTATATTAGCCAGAGGCTTATCAACACCACACATACATATATATATACAATACAAACACACTATGTTGGTATACTGTAGAGGGTACCTCATCAGCAGGGTCCCGATAGTACAAACTATGATATAAAGAAAATACAGAAAAGATCCAATAGAAAAAGACTCAAACCTCACTACTGTCTCCACATCCCCAGCCCCTCTCAAAAGTACAACAAAAATGGGCTCACACTCACAACCTATGTACATCGCACGCACTAGGTTCTACTAACCCTAGCGTGGACGACTAGAGCTACCTTGACTCTCCCTGCATGCAAGTCTTTACAACTACTGCCGTGGTCTGGATGGCCTCGATGCCGCTGCCTCACTACTACCATATATACTCCCGCGAGGAGAATGTTGGAATCGTCGCCGATAATGAGCACCGTGGAGAATATTATTTTGGGAAATCACTGGTGCTGGAACCATCATCTCTGAATTAGGAGCTACCGAGGGATATGGCGGTGGCTTAGGCGGAGGATACCAAAATGAAGACAATAAGTTGAATATCATTGAGAACATTACGCAAGAAGCATTTACTCATTTCATTAACTTCTTCATTTTTTCATTGAATACTTCTTCAATCATTTGATATTAATTTGCAGTCTTTCACACTTCATATTTATTTCACTCTCCAGGTGTTATTTTAAAGATTTGAAAGTTGTATTAATTCCACAAAACCTTTATCCCTTACTGTGTTGAGCCTGAAGATGATAGGTGAGAAAAGAATACTTGTTTGAGAGTGAGCCTGGAGAGGCTAGGTGTGAAAAGAATACTTGTACTGTAATATGATCAGTTATAGTGGAAACTTGGTGCTGCCAAGAAACTGGATGTAGCCTTGTGAATTTTGGGGTGAACCAGTATAAAACTCTTGAGTGATATTCCTCTTCCCTTATCTCTTTAATTTGCTTAAGTATTATTTGTTTAAGCTTTTAACTTGGGGAGTTATTATTTTGAATATCAATCTCTGTTTTACCCTTCTCTGTATGCTTGTGTGTTCTGTCTCAAAATTAGACGTGTCACTCGTCTAATTTTCTGTTGTCATATTTTCGCATGTTGTGCCTGCGAAAATAATTTTCAAAGTTTCCTAAAAAGTTGGTAAACACAATTCAACCCCCCTTCTTGTGTTAACTTTGGTTTTTTCAACTATTATATCTGCTGACAATGTTATATGATTGTATGCTCTGGATGACAATGCTCTATCTGTTTCCGTTGTATTATAATCTGAGTATGATATGCTAGGAGATTGATGACATGTATTGTGATGCTATCTGAAAATGCTTGTATGATTAGAAATAAGTAATGATTGTTGTTGATTGGGCGATGTATTCTATGAGACAGATTGATGGTATGTGCTATAGTACCTCATTGGAGGAATTAGTCGAGGTGTATTGTGCTGAGTGGTGGAACACTAATATATTAGGTTGATGTACTAAGCCATAAGTTAGCGTTGAGGTGAGCCGATGAGATTCACGTTGTACTATCGTTGTATTTCGCAACCGCATGGATTGGAATGGACGATCATCCTAAAATGCTGGGGATGGATCAAGATAATGAACGAGCATCCTGATCTGCTAGGGATGTGACGTGACGAGTATCCATAAATGCTGGGGATATGTTGTGACTGTGGACGATCATCTTGAAATGACGGGGATGGATCGAGAAAGTGGACGAGCATCCTGAAATGATGGGGATGTGTCGTGACGAGTATACTGAAATGTTGGGGATACGTCATGACGAGTATCCTGAAATGACGGGGATGGATCGAGATAGTAACGAGCATCCTGAAATGATGGGGATGTGTCGTGATGAGTATCCTGAAATGCTGGGGATACGTCGTGGCTATGGACGATCATCCTAAAATGCTGGGGATGGATCGAGATAGTGGACGAGCATCTTGAAATGCTGGGGATGTGTCGTGACGAGTATCCTGAAATGTTGGGGATACATCGTGGCAGTGGACGATCATCCTAAAATGCTGGTGATGGATCGAGATAGTGGACGAGCATCCTGAAATGATGGGGATGTGTCGTGGTGAGTATCCTGAAATGTTGGGGATACATCATGGTTGTGGACGATCATCCTGAAATACTGGGGATGGATCGAGATAGTGGACGAGTATCCCAAAATATTGGGAATGTGTCGTGGTGAGTATCCTGATTTGCTGGGGATATGTCGTGGTAGCGGGAAAGATACAACTTGATTTGTAGAGAAAGTATCATGGTGGATATATCCTTAAGCGTGTTCAGATGTATGAGTGAGAGTGAACCTGATTAGCGTGAGAGCTTTTTGTGTGTGTCCTATGTGTGTCCGTGTGTTGTCTTTGTATATTATTCTACTTATATATCCCATTTTATGATGACTAGTGTAGATTCTTATTCCTTGTTTCTCTTTGTTATATTTACTGTTTTGGAACGAGAAGACTTCGTCAACGATCATCCTTTTGGAGAAGGAGATGTGCTGCAAGTGTCAACGGTCGCAGAAGTATGTAGCAGGGAACATGCATCAGAGATAGTCTGGGCGGTAGCGAGTCATTATTCCTACTGCTAGTGTAGGTGAGAGCGTTAAACATTCCTACTGCTGTGTTGCTATATATTTTACTACCTACCGTACTCTCATGTTCTACATTTACTTTATGAATGTAAATATATATTTTAAAATAACTAAAGTTTTTACACATGACTTATATTATTCATGTCAAGTATTTAATTCCATGTGACACTCGCAAGGGTGTTACAGTGACTAGAGAAGTGTTTTGGAAAAGAAAATTTAAAAACTATAAAACTTGTTCTTAAAATATTCAATACAAAGCTTTTGAACACTTAGTTTAAAGGAAGAAACATCAACGCGGCAAGGGGATGGCATGATTTTAATTTTTCATAAATAAAGTTAAAAGATAAATAGGGAAAATATGAATAATTCTAGTTGAACGATTTTCGAGTACTTAATTCATAAATTTGATAAACCTTTGTTTTTTCTCTTGTTTGATGTGAGATAGACATGTTTGATGTTCAAACTGGTAATAAAAATCTACAATCCAATGTTTTATAATTACACCATTATGTATTGGATCTTTAGCAGGGAAAAAGATAATATGTAAATGAGTATCAAATTAGGCATATTGCATATATATGATATCATGCCCATCATGGACATTGATTTTTGCTTCTTGTTTGGGGAATTGGTGCCCATGGTTGTATTAAGACAACCTGACAAGATGAAAGTCAGGAATCAAGTAATATTGCTTAATTCAAGACTAATATTATGTTTGATTTTCTTCATACAACCTTGGACTTCAATGCCCCGAATAAGAAGCAAAAAATCAATGTTCATGATGGGCATGATATCATAAGCAACATGCCTAATTTGATACTCATTTACATATTATCTTTTTATTATAAATATAATTATTTTATAATATATTTAAATTTTATTTTACTAGATATTATAAATTTAATTATTAAATATATTAAAGATATAAAATAAAAACATTTATTATTTTTTTGGCAATAAACATTTTTTTAATAAGGGGCAGTTATGGGTTGGCGTTATGGGTTGGCTCTGCTAGGGTTTGGTGCTTTGCATGGTGATCTAGAGTTTTTGCATGGTAGCCTCCATGGCAAATTCTTTGGATTGTCCATGGGAATTTTTGTTTCCAGATGTTGTTCTCCCTTCTGAAACTCTCTTCTCTTCTAAGACGTCTCTTTTGATCGATGGTAATCATGAAAAGAAGGATTCGTATATTGAATCTTCTCCAGTCTCTCAACAACAAAAAACCTTTGCACAGGCTGTCTCCAATGCAGTGGATGTCCCGTATATCCAGCTTCCCAAACCGTGTGTTAAGGGTGATGAATTATCTATAAAAATCCCGGAGGAAGATCATATCTCACAGGGTTGAAGGAGTGCACGAACCACCTGCATGGACGCTTGATTCTCTCTAAAGGGGATGCACCATATAAGGTCGATGACTTAAGGGCCAAGCTTGATGTTCTTTGGAAACCTATTGGTGGATGGGGTGTGATTTCTCTAGGGAAGGGATACTATGAATTTCCGTTCTCTTCTGTGGAGGATCTGAGAAGTGTTCGAGCAAACAATTTTTGGAGTCTCAAGCCTGACTTCTTGAAATTGTTTTCTTGGATGCAAGATTTCAATCTTTATGTTCAAAAGCAAAATACTGTTCAATGCTGGATCAGGTTATATGGACTAGCACAAGAGTATTGGACGCCTCGCATAGTCTTCTCAATTGCAAGAAGTATTGGGACACCAATATGTCTTGATGAAGCTACCAATAAGTGCACAATTTATAGATCATTTGGTCATTTTTCTCCTGTTCTGGTAGAGGTTGATCTCACTGGAGAATTTAGAAACAATGTGTTAGTAGAAAGGGAAGATTTTGCTTTCTTTGTTGGGATACAATATGAGAATCTTCCAGAATTTTGTAATTCTTTCCATGCTATTGGTCACAATCAAGGAAATTGCAGGAAAATTAAGGCAATAAATGCTAATAGTAAAAAGCATGATCCTGTGAAGAAGGTTGTTTCTAAATTTGTTCCAAAGGCTAGAAAAGAAACTTATCATGAGGAACAAAATGGTCCGAAAGAAAAAGTTGATGGTGAGCAGGAGAAGGATGATGGTGGAAA
Organism: Sophora flavescens; assembly: GCA_030762895.1. NCBI lineage: Eukaryota > Viridiplantae > Streptophyta > Magnoliopsida > Fabales > Fabaceae > Sophora > Sophora flavescens. The sequence continues at coordinate 102,272,796 of CM061069.1, read as the reverse complement.
TAATGATCATGGTGACCCTGAAGGCTCTGGTAGTCCTAAGAAAGGAAACTTTGAGGATGATGATACTCTGCACTCATATTATTAGAGTGATAATCAATCTGATCATTCAATTCATTCTGATGAATTTGTACCTGATTCACAGGAAAAGGGATCAAATGACAGACAAACTTCCTAGGATAAGAATGATGGTTCTGATCCAAAGGCAGATGATCTTCCTGCAGCTGGTTGTAGCAAAGTTATTGTGCTGACTTCTGAATTTCCTCCAGCTGTGAATCATGATGCTGAGCTTCTAAGTCAATCCTGGGCTTATATGGCTGATCAGGAAAATTATGCAGTGATGTTAAAACAAAAGGAGGTTGAAAAGGAGTTTGAAGTTGTTCTATCAAAATCACAACTGAAGAAAATGAAGCAAAAAATTAAAGCTGCAAATGCTGTTCAACACAACACCCGATCAAGGGCTGGTTTAAAGCAATTTGCATGATGAAGTCTCTCTTTTGGAACATAAAGGAATTGCTAACCCCTCTTCCATGTTAGCTTTGAAAAAGTTTGTGTTGATCACAAGCCAGATTTTGTCTTTGTGGCTGAACCTTGGTTGTTGCTTGACAATTTTCCAAAGTCTTTTTGGAGAAGACTAAATATGAAACTTTTCTCTGTTAATGATAGGAACAATCTTAAATCAAATCTTTGGTGTGCTTGTTTGCAATCTATAGATCTTGTTATTCTTGCTGTGTCTGATCAGCAGGTTTCCTTTTCTGTTATGGTGGATGGTCAAACTTTTGGTTACTCAGTTATCTATGCTTCAACTTCTTATAATAATAGAAGGTCCCTTTGGCAAGATTTAAATGTCCTGCAGCAAAATCATCAAATCCCTTGGTGTTTTATTGGTGATTGGAATATGGTTCTTGGAGCTCATGAGTATAAAGGTCATGGTTCTCCTATGAAAACTCCCTGTGAGGAATTCCAAAATTGGACTGATTGTAACAAACTCATTCACCTGATGACTAGAGGAGCTCAATTCACTTGGAACAATGGGAGGAGAGGTAAGGCTATGACTGAAAAGAGGCTAGATAGATCTATTTGTCATGATGGTTGGTTAAATTTTTGGTCTTCCATCTCCTGCTGTACTTTAGATAAACATTGGTCTGATCATTATCCTTTATTGTTAGAAGTTAATAAGGATAGTCAGGTGTTTCATTCTTCTTTTAAATTTATGAAAATGTAGTTGTCCTATGCTGGTTTTATTAGAAAAGTTGAAGTTAAAACTTAAGGACTGGAATAGAAACACTTTTGGTGATGTGAATCTAAATGTCAAGGCTGCTTCTCATACTTTACAACAGGTTCAAAATCAGATAGACTTGTTGGGATATTATGATGACTTGTTTGACAAGGAACAGGCTGCTCAAGTTGATTTGGAAAAAGCATTGGCTATTCAAGAAGATTTTTGGCAAGAAAAATCTAGAGTCAATTGGCAAATTAATGGTGATAGAAATACAAGCTTCTTCATAAGATGGCTAGAGTGAGAAATGTTGCTAAACAGATTAGTGTGCTCAAGAATGGTGATGTTCTTCTTAGTGACAAGGCTGAGATTGAAAAGCATGTGGTTAGTTACTATGAAAGTATCATTAGTTCTCCAAACTCCTGTGTTGATAATGGCCTAATTGAGGATGTCATCTCTAATATTGTCACAAACTGAAAACAATGATCTAACAGTCTCTCCCTCTACTGAAGAGATGAAACATGCTGTCTTTTCTCTTAACTCTGATGGAACTCCTGGTCCTGATGGGTTTGGTGCTCACTTCTTTCAAACCTATTGGGATATTATTCATCATGATGTAGTGGAAGCTGTGCTGTAATTCTTCTCGGGTGGTTGGATTCTTCCTAATTACAATGCCAATGTTGTGGTTCTTATTCCTAAAGTTAATGGTCTTTGACTGAGCAGCAGTTTAGGCCCATTGCTTTGGTCAATTTCAAGTTCAAAATTATTACTAAGGTCTTGGCGGATAGACTTGCTAAAATTGCTTCTAGAATTGTGTCTCCTCAACAAAGGGGGTTTATTCAAGGTAGGAAAATTGGTGACTGCATTTGTTTGACCTATGATGCTATTAATCTCCTCAGTAAAAGGTCTTTTGGTGGAAATATAACCTTGAAAATTGATATAAGGAAGGCCTTTGATACTCTTGATTGGAGGTTTTTGATAAATGTCTTGAAAAGGTTTGGTTTTAATGACAAGTTCTGCAATTGGATTAATGTCATCCTCCACTCAGCTAGATTGTTAATTTCCATCAATGGGAAAGCTTTTGGTTATTTCAGTTGTTTGAGAGGTGTTAGGCAAGGGGATCCTCTCTCCCCCTTTCTCTTCTACCTTGCTGAAGAAGTTTTGAGTAGGGCCATTACAAAGTTAGTGAATGATGGCTCTTTAAAGTTAATGCCAGGCCCTAGCGGTGTCAATGTTCCATCTCATGTTCTCTATGCAGATGATGTGATGATTTTCTATAGAGGATCCAAAAATTGTTTGCTGGCTCTGCAATCCCTTTTCATCTAGTATGCTGCTACTTCAGGTCAACTGATCAATGCCCCAAAATCTACTTTTTATGGTTGTTCAGTGGCTGCTAGCAGGAAATTATAGATTGCTGAGCTGCTTGGTTTCTCAATTGGTCAGCTGCCTTTCATGTACTTAGGTGTTCCTATTTTTGTTGGTAAGTATTGAATTTCCTATGTAAACTGTGATATTGAATTTCATTGAATTGAATAAACTGAGAATACAAAACTCCTATATATTCACAAAGGGCTATCAGTATAACTGACTAACAACTTGATAGCTGTGATATCCTAACAAACTCAACTCATTGATAACTCTTGCTAACTGTTATAACATAAAATAGGTAACAACAATATGCTAACTGGCTCTATCAGCAAATCTATTATCTATTACTCCCCCTCAAGGTGGAGTGTGAGGACTATGAACACCCATCTTGGTTGACAATTCATGAAATGTCTTGGCACCTAAGGACTTAGTGAAAATATCTACTTACTGTTGTTTGGTGGATACATAAGTAGGTAGTATGGCTCCTGCTTGTAGATTCTATCGAATGAAGTGGCAATCAACTTCTATGTGCTTGGTTCTTTCATGAAAAACAGGATTGACTACAAGATGAAGGGCAGCTTGATTATCACAAAAGATAGTTGTAGGAGTATTGCAGTTGACTTGAAGATGCTTGAGCAACCTTCTCAACCAAATAACTTCACTAGTGGCATGAGCCAATGCACGATACTCAGCCTCACTATAAGACCTGGATACAATAGTTTGCCTCTTGGTTTTCCAAGATATGGGTGCTGATCCAAGCTTCATCAAATAACCTGTAACAGATTTTCTAGTCAATGGGCAAGAAGCCAAATCCGAATCACAATATACGGTGATCTCAAGGTCATTTTCTTTTGGCAAAATGATCCCTTGTCCTGGAGAAGACTTCAACTACCTGAGTACTCGCATGACTGCATCCCAATGACCTTGTCGTGGTACCTGCATGAACTGGCTCAGGATATGCACTAAGTAAGTGATCTCAGGTCGTGTAATAGTGACGTAAATGAGTCTTCCAACTAGCCTGCGATATTGGGAAGGATCGGAGTATAGTGGTCCATCATCTAATGCAAGTTTGTGATTTTGCTCCAAAGAGAAAGATGAGGGTTTGCACACAAGCATCCCACATTCATCTAAGATATCCATTGTGTATTTCCTTTGACACATGAATAGACCCGCAGGACCACGAGCCAATTCTATGCCAAGAAAATACTTCAAGGTACCTAGATCCTTCATATGAAACCACTTGTTTAAGTATTGTTTGAATTTACTTCAAGCCAACTCATCATTCCCTGCTATGACAAGGCCATCCACGTATACTAGCACTGCCAGGAATGTTGTTCCATGTGATAGAGTGAATAAGCTGTGATCTGCTGGACACTCTTGAAATCCATACTTGATTAGAGCTTGAGAAAGCTTTGAGTACCAATTTCATGAAGCTTGCCTTAAACTATAGAGATACTTCCTTAAACAACACACCATTCCTTCCTTTGGGGCTTCATATCCTTGTGGAACCTGTATATACACTTCTTCATCAAGTTTACCATGGAGAAAGGTATAACTTACATCCATTTGATGTAATTCCCACCCCTTGGTTACTTCTATTGAGAGTCAACATTGAATGGTAGTCATTTTTGCTACTGGAGCAAAAGTCTCGTTGAAGTCTTCCCCTTCTACTTGGGTATACCCCTTTGCTACAAGTCTTGCCTTGTATTTTTCTATTTCACCAGAGGCTTTATACTTCAATTTGTATACCCATTTGCATCCCACTGCTTTCTTTCCTTTTGGTAATGAAGTGAGTTCCCATGTCTCATTATCTTCTAGTGCTTTTAGTTCTTGAGACATGCCTTCTCTACATTCCTTTTTCTTAACAGCTTTCGGCTAATACTTTGGTTCCTCTTGAAGAGCAATAGCTGCAAGGAATGCCTTGTGTTTTGTAGAAAAATGATCACAATTGACATAGTTTGAAATAGGATAAACCATACGTGAACAGGATGATGAATCAAGTGACCTTGATGTGGGGTTTTTAGTAGCTGTGTGGCAGTAATAATCCTTGAGATAACTTGGTGGTTGTCGAGTCCTTGGCCCAGGTTGATCAATGTCAGGTGATGCTACATAGTCTCCCCCTCATTCTGAACTTCCTCCTCTGCATTATTAACATGTTCTTCGGAGGAGGAACTTTGTTGTCCTTCCTCATTGTCTTCTTGTGGTGGATCATCGTCTTCCATGGCATGAGACAATTGATGAAAAATATTCATGGAAGGCTCCTCTACTGCAATTTCTGTTTTTGCACCAAAAGGGAAATTGTCTTCATAGAATATCACATCCCGGGAGACAAAGAATTCCTTTGTTCTCAAGCTATAAACCTTCCAACCTTTTAGCCCTTGAGGATAACCCAAAAATACGCAACTCTCAGCTCTAGGATCAAACTTATCTCGTTGTTTGGATGAGTTCCTCACATAACATAGGCATCCAAATACCTTTAGGTGATCATAAGTGGGAGCTTCTCCATACAACTTCTCATAGGGAGTAATATGTTCATTGGCTATAGTAGGTGTTCTGTTAATGATGTGTGTGACTGCAAGAACGCATTCTCCCCAGAACTTTATAGGAAGATTAGCTTGGAATCTTAAGGCTCTGGCTACATTGAGGACATGCCTGTGTTTTCTCTCCACTCGCCTATTTTGTTGAGGTGTTCCTACACAAGAGGTCTCATGAGCAATGCCTTCTTCTTTAAGATATCCTTGAAATGTGGAATTAATGAATTCAGTGCCATTGTCACTCCGGATCTTTTTTATCCTTGTGTTGAATTGAGTCTTTACCATGTTGTGAAAATTCACCAAATTGTTAATAGTTTCAGTTTTGTCTTTCATTAGATATACCCATGTTCCTCTAGTGAAGTCATCAACAATAGTGAGGAAGTAGTGTGATCCATTGTGTGATGCAGTATGATATTTTCCCCATAAATCACAATGTATAAGCTCAAAAGGAAACTCGGCTTTATTACTAATTTGCATAAAGGGTAGCCTACATTGTTTGGACTTATGACAAACATCACAACAAGAGACCTTATCTAACCTGAAAGTACTATTAAGTACATGACTAAGACTCTGCAATACTTGAGTTGAAGGGTGCCCCATTCTGGCATGCCAAAGAGCTGTAACATCTTTTTGTGTTGCGACCAAGGATGAAGCTACTACTGCTGCCAGCTTGAGAACATAAACCCCATCATTCAAGTCACATGATCCAATCCTCCTCGTGGTTTGGTCTAGTATTTCACAGTAATTCGAATAATAAGTAACCATACAATTAAGGTTATGTGTCAATTTATGAACTGAAATTAAATTACAGTTGAACATGGGAACATAAAGAACATTTAGCAATTTAAGATTCTTGCTAAGTGTAATAGTCCCAACTTTATCAACCAAGACTGTATCTCCATTGGGCACAATAATTTGAAAGGGCCTCTCAAGGCCTTTTACTTCCTCCAAGAGAGAAAGTAGATGGGTCATGTGGTGTGAAGCACCACTATCCAGAACCCACTTTTGATCTTTATGTGAATTAGATTTACCAGCCACACTATCATTTGCTCCATGATTCCTCCTCACTTGAGGTCCATGCATGGCATGACCTGTTGTGGTTCGATATGTGTAACGCCCCGATTTTTGCTGCTTTGTAATATCGGTAATAAATATATAAAAATATATTTTTATCCGAGACTTAGAAAATTATTTTAGGCGAAATACTGTTATTTTCTTGTTATGTTTTATATCTTAGGGTTACGATGAAGTTTTGGGTTGAAAATTCAGACGGAAGCCGGTCTGCCGTTTTCTGCATTTTCACTGACAGTAAAAGTTTACTGCTCAGAAGACCTAATTTTGAGTCGTGAACAAGATGAAAAATGTTTTTATCGTATTTACTACGATATTTCAAGTTTTGAAAATTTTGGTAAAAAAATTAAAATATTATATTTGTTGCGGGCGTATACGTCGAGATATCTCTAGGAAAAGCATGCGCCAGATGAATCGAGGAGTTGGCAACGTAGCTGAGATGATGGATTTGACCGACTTGATGAGCATTTATGACGAGCTTATCCATGTCATAATGGCCATAATGGCACATTTATGACAAAGTGAATTTTTGTTATGAAATGACCATTTTGCCTTTGTCTTTTTATGACAATTGCAAGCAAACGCCATTGGAAAAGTTGACCAAACCTTACCCAAATTACACGGCTCCAACTTGTCTTCATCATTTGGGCATTTTCTTCCATTGTCCATTTCTTCAAGTTATTAGTTTGCCTTAAGAACTTCAAAAACATTCAAAATGGTTCATAATTCGTCAGATTTTTCCTAGCAATTCTGACCATTTTCTATTCTTAATCTTGCAAAACTTTCAACATGAAAGTTGTTCATCTTTCTCTCTTCTTTCCAACGACATAAAGATCATCCAAAACAGATAAGTATGTTGAGTGATATACCCAAAATACTAAAACTGTTCTAAACCCTAACTATGTTCATCTTCTTCTCTAAGTTTCTCAAGAACACCATGAGAAATTTGTGAAGAACATCATCCAAATCTTGCTTTCCTTGGATAATCAAGAGGTAATAACTTATTCTCTTGTCATTTAAATCATTTCTCTTCATCACTTTTGTAGATCTATGACTTAAATCCATATGTTATTCATTTACTTCAAAATTCATGGAGCTAGATTCAAAAATTCATAACTAATTCTAGAAAAATCCTTTTGACATGAAACCAATTGCTATGATCTTATAATAATCTCTATTTTCATCATCTAGAAGCATAAGATCATGTGAAATTTCTTTCCCTAAATTCTGGTAATGGCCGAACCTAGGTCAAAGTTGTGTTTATAGGTTTTGTTTCAATTCCATGTCTTGATTCATGTTTATATCTTGATAGTTCTTGTATTCAAGTATATAGAAGATCAAAAAAAAAATCAAACTTTAACCTATTGATCTCATCAAAACCGAAACCCTAGGTTTGAGTACTTAATGGTTTTGTGATTCAAAAGTTGTTTGTAATCTTTGAATCCAACTCTAAGCTTTGTATGTTGATTAAATCCAAGAGTTGATGAAATTTTAAAATTTCTAGCCTAAAAATCTTGAGAAAACCGAACCCTAGTTCTTAGAACTAGATGAGTTTAGTTCATGTTCTTGGTTCATAATCATGGTTAAAGTGATTAATCATTTCTTAAGTAACTTATGGATCATTAATCCTTAAGTTAACCAAATTTTATTTCTCCTAACCTAGATAATTGGTTGAAGCTGAACCCTAACCCTAACCTTCATGAGCCAAGTGTATTGTTGTTTGATTTGATTTATTTTGGTTGCGATTCGTTTGAAGGAAACAACTGAGTTAGCTGATTTACACTGACGAAGAGGAATTGGATCGAGTTCGGGAGATTAACAGAAACTATAGTGTAGTCTTGAAGAGGTAAGGGGGGTATGCCTGAGGAGTTTAAGATAATCTCATGCTTATTTGTGAAGTCATTTATTAATTTTATGTATGAAATATTTTATTATATTATACTGTTTACTATTAATTGTTAGATTGATGTGATGTTTATCTGAGTAATTGAATTGATGTGATGTGTGGACTTACATGATTATAATTATTTGTTTATATTATAATTGTGATGCGTGTCATGAATTGATATATGCCATGCTATTATGTGATTGGAATGTATCTGCTGTTAAGTGTTGGACTGAGTAACTTGACATTGGTCAGTGTTAAAAATTTTAATTAAGGATAAAAAAAAACTTAATAAGCTTTGATAATTAATCAGAGGGATTAATTTGGGAGATTTTGAGAAAAATGAATTTTTTTTTAATTTTAATAATATTTTGTGGAAACTGTGTAAATAAGCCATAGTAAGGACGAAACCGTGAATTTTTTTTCACAGGCTCTAATTTTTATATAATAAATTCAATTTTATTATAAAATGTTATTTAAACTGATTAAGTTCTGAAAATAATGTTTATAGCAGTCAGAACAATTACTTCTGACAGAGAAATTATACAAGTTATTTAATATTATTAAATATTAAATATTTAATTATTTAAATATTCGAAATTTCATTATTAAATTGTTATTAAATTTTTTTTAAGTTGACCTTTATTGAGAATTAATTTTTGAAGTGAAACAATTAGAAATAAAGAGATTTATCAATGATTTTCGGATTTTATCAACGTTTTAACAGAAAAATAATTTCTGTAAAAATATTTTATTCAGTGAAGTTATTCCGTTAAACTTGGATATGTTTTCGGAGCTGTTGTTTTGTATTTGATTTTCACTGAGCGAAATGTTTTACAAGCAGATAAATAAACCTAGAAACCGAGACGTCGGGGTTCTAGTGTTGTATGGACACGTAGATCAAGGATTTGTGTCATGGGACGGAGTGTTTTGTAAAGTTTTGTTTTTGGACTGTGTGTCCTAAATTGATGTGGAAAGTGTGAATTCCATATCCGCGAGCCTAAAACTGGTGCATCGGTTTAAGGGCCTCGTGATTGAGCATTCGGACTGTGTGTCCTGTGTTGAGTTTAAGACATTTGGACTGTGTGTCCTGTAGTGAAAAGTCTTAATAAGAAATTAAGCATGGTCGTTAAGCTTTGTGCTTCGACAAGGAAAGATTATTACGACAAAGAAAAACAAAACGAGAATAAAAGTTTTCTCATGCATTTTTGGCAGACGTGCCATGTGTTATGATCATTGTGTTCTGTATGGACCAATGAGTTACCATGTGTATGACTACAACAATGGTTGGAGAGTTGTCACAAGGGGCCGTATGACTAAGCTGCAATAGTTGTTTGAGTGGCTATCATACGAGGTCGGATAATATTTGTGCATAGCTGCAATAGTTGTTTGAGTGGTTATAGCACAAGTGACTCTGTACATAAATGCAATAGCTGTTTGAGTGGTTATGTATCTGTGTACAACTACAATAGCTGTTTGAGTGGTTGCCACAGAGGGGTCGTGTGAACAATTGCAATAGCTGTTTGAGCATTGGTCACATGTGGTTGAGGTGGATTATCCGACAGTGTATCTGTGTACAACTGCAATAGCTGTTTGAGTGGTTGTCACAGAGGTGTCATGTGAATAGTTGCAATAGCTGTTTGAGCACTGGTCACATGAGGTTGAGATTTCTTGGGCATTGTTTTGTTCGTTTTTACAATGTGCCATGTGCGGAGCCTGATCAGCTTGAAACGAAACAGAAAGTTGTGGGATCTCCGGAGATTAGGTATCAAATTAGAGATTGAACATAGAAGTGTCATGCATTTTTATAAAATGACGGTGATTGTCGGGCATGAAGCCCTGTGAATTAAATCATTCTACTGTTTGAATTAATGTTTTATATTGTGAATATTTGGTATATGCTATTTGAGAGTCGTGCATGGGGTTGTCTTATTAAAACCCATATATTGGAAACTCACCCTTACAAACATATCAGGTTTATTTTATACTAAGGTAGTACTTCGGTACACTAGTACGGATAAAGCGAAGAATTCACTGAGTTGTTCGATGACTTAACTCCTAGATGCTTGAAGAGGTATGCGTCAGTGGGAATGTCACGAGGGTGATGATTCAGTACCTACATCAAGTACGTACCAGACTTTGACCGTGGAGACATCTTTACCGCATATATGATTTCTTACCGGTTTTTCTTGTAGAGTAGGAACTTATATGTTCTGATAATTTCATAGATTCGGAAGTAGAGGTATCCTCACCGGATATTTCGATAGGTTGGGAGAACTATAATGGTCTTCCCAACAGTGATTATTAGTACTGACCAGCTATAGGACTTTTGGTGTCTTATAAAGTAGTGGTACTTGGTTAGTCTGGATGTTTGGCTATTGAGAGTCATTCTTTTGAGTTGTAATTCCAGATTACCACTACAGTACAATTACGTCTTTATTTTCTTATGTTATGATTTCGGGAGATGACCTGTTATGTGAAGGTCTAAGTGTAAAATTCTTATGATACCTATTTATACTATGTTAATGGTGATTGGGTTGTATATGGAGTAAAAGAAAACGAAAAAAAAAAATTATCACCGATTTTGAAAGGGATTAATAACTAGAAAATTATATTTTCCGAAAGCAACCAGCAAAACTATTTTATTGAGTGTATTTCCGCAATAAGTTACGTAAATGTGATAACCTGAAAATGGGGTGTCACAATATGCTACTTCATTCTCTTGGCTTTCATGTGCATAGACAAAGTGTGCAGAATTCTGATTTCCAGATTTATTGAAGACTGTGTGTTCTTCGTGTATCCCAGTTGGGTGGATATCCAAATATCTCAAAGCATTTTGCTTTGATATGGCCAAGTTTTCCACAATGGTCACACCTTGGTCTTGGTCCATCTCTGCCTTTCTGCTTGTTCCCATTGGAAGAATAAAATGCTGAACCTGAGTCACATTTGCTGTTTCGTTCCTTGTCTGTTGTGAACTGATAAGCCTCTGGCTCATCTAGTTTTATAGCTAGTATGACCAGGGTTTTGTGCAAATTATATCGTATTTTCACCCAAATTAGATTAGATTGTCCTCAAGCAAGGTTTTGAGTCTCTAGAGTAGTTTTAAGTTAATTTAGCTAGTTTTAAGTCAAAATAATACACTTATGGTTATTTCCTTACTTTCAGGTTAAGTAGAAGATGAGAAAATAAAGATCAGGGGATTCGCCCCGCGAAGGACACGCTCGCCACGCGACCCCGAAGCTTGACTGTTCCAAGAAATTGCTAAGTCTCTGGTTCGCCTCGCGAAGAAGGTCTCGCCCCGCGAGTCTTGCAAACCTGAAAAAGTCAGAGACGATCACGGCTTGCCCGTGTTGAAGGTCATGGCCGTGGCAGTTTTGAAGTTGAAGAGTCTCGCCTCGCGAGCATCCATTCGCCTCGCGAGTCTGGAAGTCAGAGAGCATCACGGTTAGGCCCTGATGGCCATAACGGGCGTAAGGAGAAAACTCTTCATATCCTCGCCTCGCGAGCAAGCACTTCGCCTCGCGAGAATGCCAAAGGTTGCTGACTGTTCATGAAATTCGCCTCGCGAATGTGTTCTCGCCTCGCGAGCTAGCTGATTTCAGAATTTGTATAAAAGGCTGTTCTGAACAATTTGGAAAGACTTTTGCTTCTCCATTTTTCTGTTTTACATTTTTCTCTGTGATTTCGTTTGTGTTATGGAGAACTAATTTCTTAGGATTAATCTATTGTAATTGATTTCCATATACTTGAGGTTCTTATATTTTCCTGTTTTGTATGCTTTTCCCTCTTCAATGCCATGCCTTGTATTTCTGTTTGTTTAATCCAGGAGTATAATGCATTGTATTGATTTATTTCCGGTGATATCATGTTCCTATAATCAATCGCGTTTGTTTAATTCACGTGTGTACGTTCATGTTCGTTTAGTTCATGAGGACTTAACCCCGTTTGTTTAATTCGGGAATAGGGACATGTATCTGTAGCAGTAGTTTCGTTTGTAAATTATTGCTACAACCGGGAGGGGATAAGAACTTGCTTAGGGCTTGGAAATTGTATGAACCTATGATAGTGGGAAATCAAGAGCAATAGATTAATCTGTTTTTGGCCATTTGATAACCTCCTTGAACTGCTTGTTTTCAATTGCTCTGTTTTTAATATTATGTTTTCTTTGATTGCATCTCAAACCAAACCCCCCCAAAACTTCTTTTTGTGGAAGATAATATTCTCATAGTCCTTGAGAGACGACATCCGAGTTGTCGCCCTACACTACATTTTCAAACCCGCTCGTCCTTTTTGGCGCGTGCGCGACAGCGCGACCAAAAATTGGCGCCGTTGCCGGGGACTCTGAGTTGTTATTTTTTGCAATTTGTTTTATTTTATTTTCTGTTCTGTTTTGAATTGGTCTGGCTACTAGGTCTCATTGCCCTGAACTGTGTGATTTTGACCCGGAAATTGAAAGAACTTTGCACACACTCCGTAGAGAATTTCGGGCTAGCACTAGTAGTGATTCCAATTTTAAAATTGCTTTTGAAAACATGGGAGACCAGAGGACATTAAGGCAGCTTGCTGCCCCTGATGTCAACTACAATGGATTATGTATTTCTTATCCTGGTGCTGACACTCCTTTTGAACTGAAATCTGGTTTTATTCACCTGTTGCCCAAGTTCAATGGTCTTGCAGGTGAGGACCCACACAAGCACTGGAAAGAATTTCAAGTTGTATGCTCCACAACCTCGAGAGCAGAGGGAGTCACTGAGGACAGTATCAAGCTGAAGGCTTTTCCATTTTCACTCCAGGGAGCTGCAAAGGATTGGCTATTGTATCTTGAGCCTAACTCCATCACCACTTGGAATGATTTGAAGAGGGTGTTCCTAGAAAGGTATTTTCCTGCTTCAAGAGCTGCTTCAATAACGAAAGAGATATGTGGCATCAGGCAAGGGAACGAGTCACTAGCTGAATACTGGGAAAGGTTCAAACATTTGGTATCTAGTTGCCCCCAGCATCAAATTTCTGAACAACTCCTGATCCAATACTTTTATGAAGGATTGCTGCCAATGGATAGGAATCTGTTGGATGCTGCTAGTGGGGGAGCATTAGTTGATAAAACCCCAGCTGCTGCTAAGCAACTCATTGAGAATATGTCGTTGAATTCCCAGCAGTTTTCTACAAGAAGAAATTCAGTTGAGCCAAGAGGTGTGCATGAGATTCATAGTTCATCTTCCAACCAGGCCGCCCTTGAGAATAGATTGGATGAGCTGACTTCCTTTGTAAGACAATTGGCAATAGACAAGGTTCAGCCTGCAAAGTTATGTAGCATGTTCAATTCACCTGAGCACCCATTTGATCCATTCCCGATCCAGAGAGAAGAGTTTGTCAGTGAAGTACCTCAGGCTTATGCAGTGAACCCCTATAATCAAGGAAGCAGTCAGAATCGGTACAGCATTCCAGACCTCTCTACTAATAGGTACCATCCTAGCTGGAGAAATCACCCTAATCTGCGGTATGGGAACTCTTCCCAACAACAGCCGATGGCACCTCAGAATCATCCTCCGGTGACCACTACGCACACCTTCTGGACCATCATTAGAAGACTTGGTGAAACAAATGGCTGCATCTAGTGTACAGTTTCAGCAGCGGACAGATGCTAGTATTCAAGATTTGAGGACACAGATTGGACAGTTGGCCACATCCATGAATAGCATACAACAAGGTCAAGGGACAAACCAGCTGCCTGCACAGCCAGTGATAAATCCTAATGCCTCCAACCCTAATGTGAGTGTCATCTCTCTGAGATCTGGTAAGGTTGTTGAGGCCACCTCTGGAAAGGATGAAGAAACTGTTGAGGCTACTCCTGAGCCTACTGTTGAGGTTACTCCTGAACCTGTGGTTGAGGTTGAAACTGAGAGAGTGTATAGACCACCCATTCCATTCCCACACAGAATTCAGAAAAATTTGAAGATTGGTGGTGAAAATAAGGAGAAGGAGATTCTTGATGTTTTCAGAAAAGTAGCTGTTAATATTCCACTGTTGGATGTGATCAAGCAAGTGCCCAGATATGCCAAATTTCTGAAGGACCTATGCACTAACAAGAGGAAGATGAAGACTAATGAGAGGGTTGACTTGGGAATGAATGTCTCAGCGCTTATTCAGTCAAAGATAGAAAGAGTTGCTTCTATAGCCCCTACTCAAGCACTACCACAGAAGTGCAAGGATCCAGGCACCTTCACTATCCCATGCACTATTGGGGACAAGAAGTTTGAGAACTGCATGTTGGACTTGGGAGCATCAATCAATGTCATGCCTACCTCCATCTTTAATAACCTTGATCTGGGGCCATTGCAAAGACACAAGTCTTACCATCCGGTTGGCTAACAGGACCGATGTCTGACCCATGGGAATGGTAGAGGATGTCCTAGTGCAAGTTGATGATTTGATATTCCCTGCGGACTTCTATATCCTAGACATGGCAGGAGAGACTCAGTCCAGTAGATCACCCATAATCTTGGGGAGACCATTCATGATGACATCCAAGACCAAGATTGATGTTTATGATGGGACTATGTCTATGGAGTTTGGTGGTATTGTGGCCAAATTCAAGATCTTTGATGCTATGAAGCACCCAGTAGAGGAGCACTCTGTATTCCACTTAGAGTTGCTGTCTGAGCTCATTGAGGACACTCATGATGACCTTATTTCTGATTTTCCTGTTATTTCTGGTTTTGATGATGTATATACTTGTACTAACTGCACTAACACTAACCCATGTTCTGTTTGTTCTGAGTTTTTGGATTCAACCTTGCAGGGTAAGGATGATAGTGAAAGTGATAATGAGAGTGAAGCTGTCTACTCAGCAGAAGTCCTTGACCCTATGGCTACTCCCAATGCACCATCTGTTGAGCAGCCACCTTCTTTGGAACTCAAACCACTTCCTGAGAACCTAAAGTATGCCTACTTGGGGAGGGATGCAACATTGCCAGTCATCATTTCCTCCAGCCTCAACTCTGATCAGGAAGCCAAGCTTTTAGAAGTTCTGAGGAAGAACAAGAAGGCCATTGGGTGGACAATGGCCGATATTCCAGGAATTAGCCCCTCCAGATGCATGCACAGAATTTTACTGGAGGATGGGGCTAAGCTTGTCGACAGCCCAAAGGCGACTTAACCCACTGATTCTGGATGTGGTAAAGAAAGAGGTGACTAAGCTTCTACAGGCAGGTATTATCTATCCCATCTCTGATTGTTCTTGGGTAAGTCCGGTTCAGGTTGTACCAAAGAAGTCTGGTCTAACAGTAGTTAGGAATGAAAATAATGAACTTGTGTCTACTAGAGTCCAGAATAGCTGGAGAGTTTGTATAGACTATAGGAAGCTAGACCAGGCCACCCGAAAGGATCATTTTCCTTTGCCGTTCATAGATCAGATGCTAGATCGGCTGGCTGGTCAGTCCCATTATTGTTTTCTAGATGGCTTTTCCGGGTATTTCCAGATTCATATTGCCCCTGAGGATCAGGAAAAGACCACCTTCACGTGCCCCTTCGGTACGTTTGCTTATAGGAGGATGCCATTTGGCCTCTGTAATGCCCATGGCACCTTTCAAAGATGCATGCTAAGTATTTTCTCTGACTTTATTGAAAATTGCATAGAGGTGTTTATGGATGATTTTACTGTGTATGGCTCCTCTTTTGATGCTTGTTTGCATAGTCTAGGTCTAGTTCTTCAAAGATGCATTGATACTGATTTGATTCTGAATTATGAGAAATGTCATTTCATGGTAGAACAGGGGATAGTATTGGGTCATGTAATTTCCAAAGAGGGTATTTCTGTGGATCCTGCAAAAATAAATGTGATTGCTTCATTGCCTTACCCATCTTGCGTACGCGAGATCCGTTCCTTTCTTGGACATGCATGTTTCTACAGGCGCTTTATAAAGGACTTCAGCAAGATAGCACTGCCATTGTTAAATCTGCTGAAAAATTATACCCTATTCCAGTTTGATGAAAAGTGCAAAGAGTCATTTGACTATCTGAAGAAGGCGTTGACTTCTACCCCTGTCATCCAGCCCCCAGACTGGACACTCCCATTTGAACTGATGTGTGATGCTTCAAATTTTGCTGTGGGGGCAGTTCTGGCACAAAGGGTGGGCAAGGTTGCCCATGTAATTCACTATGCTTCTAGGACCTTAGATGCTGCTCAGGCAAATTACACCACCACTGAGAAAGAGCTGCTAGCTATTGTATTTGCACTTGACAAGTTTAGGTCTTATTTGCTAGGTTCTAGGGTAACTGTTTTTACTGACCATGCAGCTTTGAAATATCTGTTGAAGAAGCCAGAAGCTAAGCCAAGACTGATCGGGTGGATGCTTTTGCTCCAGGAATTCAATGTGGAGATAAAGGATAAAAGTGGAGCTGAAAATCTGGTAGCAGATCATTTGAGCAGGATAGCAAGGGATGAGGATACTTTTCCCATCCAAGATGATTTCCCTGATGAGAGACTGTTACATTTGTATGGGGTAACCCCCTGGTTTGCTGACATTGTAAATTTTCTAGTTGCTGGTGTTGTTCCTGCAGGTACAAGTAGACATAAGTTCCACAAGTTGAAGAGCGATGCAAAGTACTATGTGTGGGATGACCCCTATCTGTGGAAGTTTTGCAGTGACCAGGTTATTCGGAGGTGTGTACCCGATCATGAGACGGAGTCCATCCTACATTTCTCACATGCCTCTCCAGTTGGAGGACACTTTGGACCTCAGAGGACAGCAAGAAAAGTCCTGGACTCCGGGTTCTACTGGCCTACAATTTTTAGGGATTCATATGAGGTATATAAGAGTTGTAAAGAATGTCAAATAACAGGCCCTGCAATCACTCGTAGGAGTGAGATGCCCCAACAGCCCATGCTCTTTTGTGAAGTTTTTGATGTGTGGGGGATAGACTTCATGGGTCCTTTACCTCCTTCTTTTGGTTTTGTATATATTTTGTTGGCTGTAGATTATGTTTCAAAGTGGGTGGAAGCAATCCCCACTAGGACTAACGATGCTCAGATTGTTTCAAAATTTGTTAGGTCCAACATTTTTTGCAGGTTTGGCATACCCAAGGCCATCATCAGTGACCAGGGCACACATTTTTGCAACAGAACCATGGAGGCCTTACTGAGGAAATATGGGGTTGTACATAGAGTGTCCACTGCTTACCACCCCCAAACCAATGGCCAAGCAGAAATATCAAACAGGGAGATTAAGCAAATTCTAGAGAAGATGGTGCAGCCAAACAGAAGGGAATGGAGCCGCCGTCTGGAAGACGCACTGTGGGCCCAGAGGACTGCTTTCAAGACCCCTATAGGAATGTCCCCATTTCGGCTAGTTTTTGGTAAGGCTTGTCACCTCCCGGTGGAGGTTGAGCATAGAGCATATTGGGCAGTAAAGTGTTGTAACATGGATATGAATAAATCTGGTGTTGAAAGAAAGCTGCAGTTGCAGCAACTTGAGGAGCTTAGGCTTGAAGCCTATGAAAGCTCCAAGATTTATAAAGAAAAGACAAAACAATTTCATGATAGAATGATTGTTAGGAAAGAATTTTTTGTGGGCCAGCTAGTATTATTGTTTAACTCCCGCCTGAAACTGATGGCTGGGAAACTTAGGTCCAAATGGGATGACCCCTTTGTCGTTACTAATGTGTTTCCTTATGGTGCAGTAGAGATTACACGTGCAGGTACACACAAGCCCTTCAAGGTTAACGGGCAGAGGTTGAAGCCATTCCATGGTGTGGATGTTGTTGTTCCTGTGGATGCTAATGTTGAGGAGCTATCTTTGGATGCTCCAACCTACACTGATACTTGATCAGGGAGTTTCTTTTCCTTTCCCTCACTCTGATTGTAAAGTCTGTTGTTGTTCATTGGGGACAATGCATGTTTTAAGTGTGGGGGAGGGAACTAGTTTGTAGTTTTTCTTTTCTTTGAATAAAGTTTTCTTTTCTTTGAATAAAGCTCCTGAATAATTTGAGAAGCTCAGGAGCATTTGATTGTAAAGTCTGTAGTTGGCAAGTTTGCTAGATTTTGATTGATGTTGCACAGATTGCTTGCATGATTGATCTGTGATGAGTCCCCCTAGGCTGAAAATTTTTTTTTGTTTTTGAAAAGTGATTCCCATGTGAAATTGAAAACTGAACTTTGGGATTTTGTTATGATGGCATGATGAATGATAAGTTTGGGGTGATAGGGAGCACACACTAGGGATAGAATCTCTTTCAAACAATTTGCATGAATGTCCAGGTGAGGTTTTGAGCCTCCAGCATGTTTTAAACTGTGTGAAAATCGCTTTCAAGTTGCACTTCCCTGGATTTGATTGAATCTCTTTTTGGTTTGCATGATTATATGTGTGTAGCAAATGATTTAGGCATTTTCTTTGTAAATAGCTACTTGGCCTGAATAAACCAATTCCTAATGCATGTTCCCTAGTTAGCCCCTTTGAGCCTGATTAGCCTGTTAGTTCTTGATAACCTAATGTTATAAGCCCAAAAATCTGGAAAACCATGTTAACCCGATCTTAGGATTAGGAGAGCATGTAATCTTAGAATGGGTGCAAGAAACTAAGTTTGGGGTGGCTGCAAGGTGTAATATGTTGTTGGGATTGAGAAAATAAAAAAAAAAGTACAAAAATGCCAAAAAGAAATAAAAAGGGCTGTAGCCACCCAGAAGTGTAAAGAAAATAATAAAGAAAGGAACTTGAGTGAATTTCAAGGTGTAAATATAGTTCATGCTCTCTTAGTTCCTAGGGTTTTCAGCTTAGTTTCCTTTGTATATCCTACCCTTAGCCAGGCCCCATTACAACCCATAAAAGACCTTTTGATGTTGCTTGCATGTTTTCTGTGGGAGCCATTTTGAGATGAAAAGCAAATTTTTGGGAAGTGTACTTGAAAAGTGAAACTGAGTGCAAGTTGTTAGCCTGACATAAACTGAGTGACTGAGTGAACCAATAATGCCCTTGTGAGGAAGGCAGTTGTTTGGATTTGGTGATCTCCCTCCTGTGTGTAACTTAGATCCCCTGCTTAGATTTCTGATTGTTTTCATGATGAAATTCTCAAATGTTTGGAATAAATGAATGTGGGGATTGCTCTGTTTAAAAAGGGGGAAACAATGAAGAAAAACTGTTTTTGATGTATTGCTTGAATGTGTGCAATGTTGATTGAATCTTTTGAGCTTGCCAGGTCTTGAGTCTTTTTGATTTTTGAGTCTTAGTTTGCTTGGGGACAAGCAAAGTTTAAGTTTGGGGTATTTTGATAAGCCTCTGGCTCATCTAGTTTTATAGCTAGTATGACCAGGGTTTTGTGCAAATTATATCGTATTTTCACCCAAATTAGATTAGATTGTCCTCAAGCAAGGTTTTGAGTCTCTAGAGTAGTTTTAAGTTAATTTAGCTAGTTTTAAGTCAAAATAATACACTTATGGTTATTTCCTTACTTTCAGGTTAAGTATAAGATGAGAAAATAAAGATCAGGGGATTCGCCCCGCGAAGGACACGCTCGCCACGCGACCCCGAAGCCTGACTGTTCCAAGAAATTGCTAAGTCTCTGGTTCGCCTCGCGAAGAAGGTCTCGCCCCGCGAGTCTTGCAAACCTGAAAAAGTCAGAGACGATCACGGCTTGCCCGTGTTGAAGGTCATGGCCGTGGCAGTTTTGAAGTTGAAGAGTCTCGCCTCGCGAGCATCCATTCGCCTCGCGAGTCTGGAAGTCAGAGAGCATCACGGTTAGGCCCTGATGGCCATAAAGGGCGTAAGGAGAAAACTCTTCATATCCTCGCCTCGCGAGCAAGCACTTCGCCTCGCGAGAATGCCAAAGGTTGCTGACTGTTCATGAAATTCGCCTCGCGAATGTGTTCTCGCCTCGCGAGCTAGCTGATTTCAGAATTTGTATAAAAGGCTGTTCTGAACAATTTGGAAAGACTTTTGCTTCTCCATTTTTCTGTTTTACATTTTTCTCTGTGATTTCGTTTGTGTTATGGAGAACTAAGTTCTTAGGATTAATCTATTGTAATTGATTTCCATATACTTGAGGTTCTTATATTTTCCTGTTTTGTATGCTTTTCCCTCTTCAATGCCATGCCTTGTATTTCTGTTTGTTTAATCCAGGAGTATAATGCATTGTATTGATTTATTTCCGGTGATATCATGTTCCTATAATCAATCGCGTTTGTTTAATTCGCGTGTGTACGTTCATGTTCGTTTAGTTCATGAGGACTTAACCCCGTTTGTTTAATTCGGGAATAGGGACATGTATCTGTAGCAGTAGTTTCGTTTGTAAATTGTTGCTACAACCGGGAGGGGATAAGAACTTGCTTAGGGCTTGGAAATTGTATGAACCTATGATAGTGGGAAATCAAGAGCAATAGATTAATCTGTTTTTGGCCATTGGTAACCTCCTTGAACTGCTTGTTTTCAATTGCTCTGTTTTTAATATTCTGTTTTCTTTGATTGCATCTCAAACCAAACCCCCCCAA
This sequence comes from Sophora flavescens, assembly GCA_030762895.1. NCBI lineage: Eukaryota > Viridiplantae > Streptophyta > Magnoliopsida > Fabales > Fabaceae > Sophora > Sophora flavescens. The sequence goes on along the minus strand of CM061069.1, from coordinate 102,252,244 downwards.
AACTTATTTTTGTGGAAGATAATATTCTCATAGTCCTTGAGAGACGACATCCGAGTTGTTGCCCTACACTACATTTTCAAACCCGCTCGTCCTTTTTGGCGCGTGCGCGACAGCGCGACCATGAACCGAGCCTCTTCTCTCAAAATTTGATTGAAGACACGATGAAGGGAAGGTAAGGGTTCTGTGTTGAGAATGGTGGTTTTCACATGTGTGTATTGCTCACCATCAAGACTGCCCTGAAAGAGGTGAACCCGCTAATCTTCTTCCCTTTGCATCAATTCCCTTGAAGCTCCATAGGAGCACTCTGGAAGGGGCTGTAGCTCACCCAGCTCATCAAGAAGACTCTTGAAATTTGTATAGAAGTCTGTGACACTCTTGTTTGAATATTTCTGCATCAAACAGAGCTTGTGCCAGAGTTGGTGAAGCTGAGGTGTGTTGGTCTGGGTGAATCGTTATTCTAGATCGATCCATACGTCCCTCGATGTTGTTCCAATGCTTCCATGTAATCTTGGATCAATTGAATTGATGATCCAAGCCATTACCATGGAATCTGCCTTCTCCCGATGGAGGTAATCTGCTATCTTTCAAGAGGGTTTCTTGATGCTGCCATCAATGAACCCTAATTTCGATTTTGATCTCAAGGCTGTCTTCATCGACCTTGCCCATGTCCGATAGTTATCCCTTTTGAGAATCGCAGCGATGAGAGGCGTCCCTGGATTATCTGAGGATCCCAGATAGTAGGGCGAATACGGAGTGAGGGTGGATGTGCCATGGGCTATGTTATCGTCGGAGGTAGTCTTCTTCTCCGGCTTCTTTCCCGACCCCTCATCTTCTCCAGATTCCCCATAATCTTCCTGCTCTAGTACCATATTGAATTTTTTATGTAAACTTTATTTTGAATTTCATCGAATTGAATAAACTGAGAATACAAAACTCCTATATATGCACAAAGGGATATCAGTATAACTGACTAACAACTTGATAGAAGTGATATCTTAACAAACTCAACTAATTGATAACTCTTGCTAACTGCTATAACAGAAAATAGATAACAACAATCTGATAACTGACTCTATCAGTAAATCTATTATCTATTAGTAAGCCAAGGAAATAGTTCTTGTTTCCTATTGATCATAGAATCAGAAGCAAACTGTCAGCCTAGAAAGCATCTCTACTGTCTATTGCAGGAAGAGCTCAACTTATTAAAGAAGTGGTTCAGAGCATGATGGTTTATAGTTTTATGGTGTATGCTTGGCCTATAAGTCTTCTCAAAATGGTAGATGGTTGGATGAGTAATTTTGTTTGGTCAGGTGATGTTTACTGCAGGAAAGTAGTGACTGTTTCTTGGCAGAAAGTTTGCAGACCCTTTGAAGAAGGGGGTCTTGGCATTAGGTCACTTAGAGCCATTAACAATGCTGCTATCCTTAAGTTGTGTTGGGAATTGATAGCTTCAAATGATCACTGGGCTGTTTTTCTTAGGTCTAGAGTGTTAAGGAACAATAAGCCAATCTCATATCATATTAGTTCCTCTATCTGGTTTGGTCTAAAAATCAAGGTTTGTTGGAACCAGAGTGGTTTTGGATTTAATAATCTCTAAGTTTTGATGCTAACAAAAGGATTAAATTTGCTTGGCAAAGTGTTATTTGAGATCTAACATGTGCTTTCAGTTATGCAGGAATATTTACATATAAGTAAAAGAAACATGGGATAAGTTCTCATTGAAAAATACGCGTCCACTCTTGTAGACGGGCTGCTCAAATACTTTGGTAAAGTTACTTAGTTATTTAATTAAGTAGACTTGTTTTCTTAAGTAGATGAGGCTCTAAGTGTTTGGTAGATGAATACCAAAATAACTTGTCAGATACAGCAAGTCCAAAGACTTGAAAATAAGTGCGTCCATCTTGCCACGTAAGCAGACAGAAGTAAGTAGTAGAAGTAAATAAACTGAAAAAAAAAAGTAATCTAGTAGACGAGATCTAACCGCCACGTCATTAGACGGAGATCTTTATACAGTCATTGAGGAATAGCAAGTCCAAAGACTTGATAGACAAGAGGATATGCCACGTCATCAGACGAGCAAAATAAAATTTTGAACACACTTAGTCTCTCATATAAATAAGTAGATGGAGTTTCTTTTTAGACGAGCTCCATCTTTGAATGAATTAAATGCAATCTAAATCTCTTGAATTTATTTCAAATGATTGATATTTATTTCAATAGAATATTTGTTCTTCACATTTGTTTTATCTGCTTTAATATTTTTACCTTGTTGTAAAAGAAACATAGTACCATCAAGAAATGCAAAAAGCATAATCGTACAATAAGGTACTGCAAAACAATCTAAATGATAACAACTTTATGGCTGAAAAAGCTGGATTGATCACAAAGGAGGAACAACAAGTTCTCAAGATGCAATGCTCAGAGCAGTAAGCCTCCTATTTCATGCTACCTCGATAACCAAGAGTACTATTCAGCATTTGCACAATCAAGCTATCAGTCACAATGGATATTATGCATTAAATTCTATCTCTAAACAGGATTATTCAAAGTAACCGTTGAAGAAATACAAGTGAAGAAGAAGGTCACTATAAATAGAAGACCTGAGATACATAAGAAGAAGACTCTTGATTGCACAACCTTACGAGCTCAACTTTTGTAAAACAACAATCACTCATACTTATATTTCTTTAGAGAGCAAGAGTCAGTATTTCTTAGTTTGAATATTGTGAAAATATTCATTTGATCTTAAACTGTCATATCCTCACACATAGTGAGTTAAGGAGATCAAACATTATACCTCTTTGTTAGAGTTAGAGCCTGAAGAGGCTTGGTAAGAAAGAAATACTTGTAGCCTGGAGAGGTGTTGAATACTTGGCTGTAATCTATTTTGATAATAGTGGAGAAAATACTTCAAGTAGAAGGGACTGGAAGTAGCTCTTGGTTGGAAGAGAGTGAACCAGGATAAAAACATCTTGTGTTATTCTTCTATCTCTTAACTCTTACAGCTTTATTTGTTTCTTACTAACCGAGGGGTTTTGATATTACTTTTGTTAAAGTCTTTTAAAAAGGATATTTTTCTTTGTACGTGCTTCTGTTTTCTAATTTTCCTGTGTGCAAAAATTGTTTTAAAGGCTGTTTTCAAAAATTATTAACAAACACAATTCAACCCCCCCTTCTTGTGTTTTCCTGTGTCAACTTCAGTTGGTATCAGAGCTTAGCCTCGAAAGGGTTGAGCATCTAACAAGTGCTGAGGGAGTACGATCCAACAATCCTGTATGCAGAAGGACAAGCTATCAACAGACCTCCTCTCTTTGATGGAACGGATTATGACTACTAGAAGAAGAGAATGATGGCCTTCTTGGATGCACAGAATGTAGATATTTGGGAGCTGATTGAAGTCGGCCACACTGAACCAAGAGATGAAGCTGGAGCAGCTGTTCCTAGAGCCCAATGGACTCAAGAGCAGAAAAACCCACATCAGCTGAATTTGAAGGCTAAGCACTATCTCATGTGTGCTATAACCAGATCTGAACATGACAAAGTTCACAACTACAATACTGCGAAATAAATCTGGGATACTCTTGCCCTAGCTCATGTGGGTTCCTCTCAAGTTAAGGAATCAAAGATTAGTATGCTGGTTCATCAGTATGAGCTGTTCAAGATGGGTGAACATGGAAAAATAGACCAAATGTTTGGAAGAATCCAAACCATCACCAACAGTCTCGGATCTCTTGGAAAAATTATGAAAATAGAAATCATGTCAGAAAAATCCTAAGAAGTCTATCCAAGCAATGGAGACCTAAAGTAACTGCTATTCAGGAAGCCAAAAACCTGAATACACTCTCTCTGGAAGAGCTTCTTGGATCTCTCAAGGTTCATGAACTTGAACTTAATGAAGAATAAAACTCCAGAAAAGGAAAATCTATTGCCCTAAAGGCAAAGAAAACGAGTTATTCAAAAGTTCTCAAAGCTGCTGAGTCATCAGATGAGTCTGAATTTTCTGATAATGATGAAGGATCGGATGAGGATGAATTGTCCTTTATCTCCAGGAAGATTCAACATATGTGGAGAAAGAAAGGTGGTTTCAAAAGGAAGCAACTCAACAAAAAAATTTCCAAGGAGAAGTCAGACTCCAAGGAAAAAGGTACACCCTTGTGCTTTGAATGCAAGAAACCTGGTCATTTCAAAGCTGATCGCCCTGAGCTAAAGGATAAGAATAAATTCTTCAAAAAGAAGGCTTAATGGCTAGATAGGAGGATCTTGATCTGTCTTCATCAAATGAAGAAAATGAAGCTGGCAAAGAGGCAAATATCTGTCTCATGGAAGACACTGCATCAGAAAGTGAATACACTGATGCTGAGGTAATGGACTCTGATCCGTCCACTCTTCAAAATGCTTTTGATGAACTGTTGCTTGAGTCGTCTATACTATAACGAAAATATAAGAGTATCAAAAAGAAGTTTTCTAAACTGACTAGAGAATATGATAGGGTATGCACTGAAACAAAACCTCAAAAATGAAAATGACATACTAAAATTAGTGAATGTCAGTCTAGCTAAAAAAATGGTATGTGAACCTGATGTTTCTTGTGAAGTTGTAAAACTGAAACAAGATGTAACATATCTAACTGATTCTTTGTCAAAGCTTGTAGGTGGCTCAGATAAGCTTAGTCTCATTTGAAGGTACTCTAGGTCACCTTATGATAAATCTGGTCTTGGTTATGACAAAGAGAAGCAAGACGCATCTCACAAAAAGTCAAAACCACTTAAACAGTATAGAGCTTCAAAAGTTCCAAATAAATATACCAAAGCTAAGTCTAGCTGCATATTACATCCAGATGCATACACAATAAACATGCTAAGCATACTCGTTCAGTGACAACTAATAAGAAATGATCCAAGTCAGTTTGGGTACCTAAAGATAAGATAATACATGTTGCAGATTTGGTTAACAACAGGAAGAAAACAGATGTCTTGGTACTTGGACATTGGTTTCTCACAACACATGACAGGAGAAATGTCTATGTTCCAAAACCTTAAGCCCAAAGATGGTGGATGGGTCACATTTGAAGGAAATTAGAAAGGGAAAATCATTGGTATAGGTAAAATTGGTAAACATTCTTTTCCATCCATTGATAATGTACTTTTAGTAAATGGCTAGAAGCACAATCTACTGAGCATAAGTCAATTATGTGATAGTGGATATGCAGTGTCTTTTGATAAGAACATGTGTACTATCAAGAAAGATGATGGATCACTTTTATTCACTGCAAAAAGGCAAAACAATCTCTATAAGATTGACTTGGAGGACCTCTCAAATCAATGTGTCTCATGTCTAGTGTCCATTGAAGATGAGCGATGGATTTGGCCCAAAAGGCTAGGTCATGCAAGCTTGAAATTAATTTCAAAGCTAACCAAGCATAACCTCGTGAGAGGACTACCAAACCTTAAGTTCAAATCCAATGCTCTCTGTGATGCATGTCAAAAGAGAAAACAAGTCAAAGGTTCTTTTGAATCTAAGAATGTTGTTAGTACCAATAGACCACTAGAGTTGCTACATCTTGATCTTTTTGGTCCAACAAGGACTACCTCTGCCAGTGGTAAGATATATGGTCTTGTCATAGTAGACGATTACACTAGATGGACATGGGTTATGTTCCTAACTCACAAGGATGAGTCTTTTAAGGTCTCTTATGTATTCTGCAAACGTGTATAGAATGAAAAAGGCATGTGTATCACTTCAATCAGAAGTGACCATGGGGGAGAGTTTGAAAATGAGCTATTTCATAAGTTCTATGAAGAAAGTGGTATCCTTCACAACTTCTCAATAGCTAGAACACCACAACAAAATGGTGTGGTAGAGAGAAAGAACAGATCTCTTCAAGAGATGTCTAGGACTATGCTCAATGACAACTATGTGTCTAGACAGTTATGTGCTGAAGCTGTTAATACTGCTTGCTACATTCAGAACAGAATATACATTAGACCTATCCTGAATAAGAATTGTGGAAAGGACGAAAACCCAACATATCTTATTTTCATCCTTTTGGTTGTAAATGCTATATACTGAATACTAAAGATCAACTTGGCAAGTTTGATTCTAAAACAGATAGTGGAATACTATTAGGATATTCTGAAATATCTAAAGGCTTTAGAGTCTATAATTCTAGGACTATGATAGTAGAGGAAAGTATTCATGTCAAGTTTGATGACAAACAGCCTGATAAGGAATTATCAGAGCTAGATGAAGCTTTTGCAGATGTTGATCTAAGCATTCCAGGTGACTCACTTGAAATAAAAGTTGATGATCAAGAAGATGACCCCACTCAACAACCAGAAACTTCCACTTCTCAACATGGTACAGTTCAAAAATCTTGTACTTCAAGAATTATCATCCACAAGATCAGATCATTGGAAACCATAATGACAAGCTAAGAATCAGATCAACCTTCAGAGAACAAGACAATTCTGCTGTAATCTCTGAGTTGGAACCAAAGATAGTAGACGAGGCTTTGCTAGATGATGGTTGGATTCTAGACATGCAAGAAGAACTCAATTAGTTTGAAAGAAGTGATGTTTGGACTCTGGTTCCCCTGCCTGAAGACAAATCAGTGATTGGACGAAAGTGGGTTTACAGAAACAAACTTGATGAAAATGGTATGGTAATAGGAAACAAAGCAAGACTTGTTGCTCAAGGTTTCTCTCAAGAAGAAGGTATAGATTATATCGAAACCTTTGCACATGTTGCTAGATTAGAACCTATAAGAATTCCACTTTCATTTGCTGCACATCATAGTATTACGATTTTTCATATGGATGTTAAAAGTGCTTTTCTAAATGACTTTATTAATGAAGAAGTCTATGTTATGCAACCTCCGGGTTTTGAGTGTGAAACCCATCCTGAACATGTATATAAGCTTAAGAAAGCTTTGTACGGTCTTAAACAAACTCCTAGAGCTTGGTATGATAGACTAAGTTCCTTTCTTATGGAAAATGGATTCAATAGAGGAAAGGTTGACACAACCTTATTTAGAAAATCCATTAAGTCTAATTTCATAGTTGTACAAATATATGTTGATGATATTATTTTTGGTGGTACTAATGAGACTCTATGCAAAGAATTCTCTAAGTTAATGCAGAAAGAGTTTGAAATGAGCATGATGGGAGAACTCAAATTCTTCCTTGGACTCCAAGTAAAACAAACCATGGACGAGGTGCTCATCCACCAAACCAAGTATACAAAAGAGCTTCTGAAGAAGTTTAAGATAGATGATTGTAAACTAATGAATACTCCTATGCACCCCACTTCCATACTGAACAAAGATGATAAAGAGAAAAAGGTAGACCAAAAGGTATACATAGGTATGATAGGATCTCTCCTATATCTTACTGTGTCTAGGCCTGATATTATGTTCAGTGTATGTTTATGTGCTCGATTTCAATCTGATCCTAGAGAATCTCACTTATCACCAGTTAAGAGAATCTCACTTATGTTCAGTGTATGTTTGTGCTTTAAGAAAAATGAAGATTACAGATTAGTTGGTTTTTGTGATGCTGACTATGCTGGAGATATAATTGAAAGAAAAAGAACTAATGGAGGATGTCACTTCATTGGAGCTAATCTTGTCTCATGGTCAAGCATAAGACAAAGTACCATTGCCTTATCAACTGCTGAAACTGAGTATATATCAGCTGCAAGTTGCTGCTCACAACTTCTCTGAATCAAACATCAATTGGAGGACTACAATGTATTTGCAAGTAGTATTCCGCTTGTGTGTGATAATACTGCTACAATAAATCAATCTAAGAATCCAATTTTGCATTCTAAAGCTAAGCACATAGAGATTAAACATCATTTTATTAGGGATTATGTGCAAAAAGGTGTGATTGATATACAATTTGTTGATACTGACCATCAACGGGCAGATATCTTTACTAAACCTCTTGCATAGGACAGATTTATCTTTATTAGGAAGCATCTTAATATTATATGTGTGGATTAATTTAGGCGTCCGGCCTTGAGATAAATTTGTTTGGTGTCCATTACCTATTCTCATCTAATACCTATTAAAAGTTGTGCATCTATTGCATATTGTATTGCACGTCCATATGACACGTCTACTGATACTGGTTACCGCGTCCATTGTATAGTTTCAGGCGAGTTCGCATCTGCCCGTGTTTAAGTTTTTTTTTTGTTTTAATAAATGCATTTATTTTGTCTCAAGACAAATTTATCCTTTATTCTCTTTGCTGAGTCAGTACTTCCATCAATCCCATCAAGACGTTTTTATAGTTCCAAGTTACCAACGCCGTTTTATCATAATGACATGTCATGTCAAAAGTTTTTTTTAACCTTTTAGATTCAAAAATAGTTTAAAAGTAATCTTTTCCCTCTGAGAAAAACTTTACACTTCCATAACCTCTTGAACTATCTCTCTCTTTCTCTCTCTGCTTTCAAACCCTAAGCTCTCTGATCACCAAAGATGGCTTCTTCTTCAATCTTTAACGTGGACAAGCTCAACTTGGCAATTGAACATCATTTCAACTTTTGGAATTAGATGATGCTATTAGTTCCAATGCATGTGTGGAATGTGATGGGAGAAACACTTGTGTGGTTTGTGCTGAGATTTATGCATATGTGGAAGGTGATGGATTTGGCAATGCTGAGAGTGAAGATTGTACAGAAGCCAGAATAGCACCAATGATCCTCTCGACTTGTTTGCCACCTCACATTTTGAAGCAGTCAACAATGGAGTTCAAGCCTCTGCCTGAGAAACCGGATGTTGAATCTTTCAATATAAAGGCACCATGGCTAGTCCAAGAGGTTGAACCCCATTTTTATTGGGAAGATTTTTTTGATGAAGGGGTCATCTTTGACCCAAGAGGGAGTGAGAAGTCCTTCCCACTTGAAGAAGTCACCATGATTTTCAAGCACTCACTCCCATATTTATGTTGCAAACCATGGGATCCAGGTGAAGGATCTCACATGGTTAGCATCCCTTGGTCCTTATACCACAGGTTATGGGATCCAGGTGGATGCTTCTTAATGAGTCAAGCTAGTGACGTTAAAGAAGCGCTTATTGGAAGGCAACCCAAGTTTCTTAACCCTTCTCTTTAGTTAGATTTTGTTTTTGATTTTAAACTCTTGAATAATTTGAGAAGATCAAGAGTTTTCTTTTATTAATAAATTTGTTAAGTGTTTTCAGGATAATAAGGAAGGAGAAGCAAAAAGAGCAGGGAAAAACAAAGCCAAAAAAAGCATGTGAACCAGCACCTACTACCGCCTCGGTAGGTCGTTCCATTTTTATTTTATTTTATTTCTTTTCTCCTCTCTCTAACTTGGTTGTTTACATTGGGGACAATGTAAATTTTTAAGCTTGGGGTAGGGGTATTTTGCATCTGCATTTTGCATGTTGCATTCATATTGTCTTGCATGATAGCTTTGCATGTCACATTATTAGATTGCCCCTTGCCTGAATTTTGCACCCAATTGTGAGAACTAAGTGCCTATTAAAATTGTGATAGTGAATTGTTGAACCCAATCTGTTTATTCTTGTGATATGGCTGAAAATGAAAATGTTTGAGATAATCTTGGATAGTTGATAATTAGCATATGGTTCTGTGGACTTGTGATTTTCATTGATTCTGAACTAAAATGTGAGATTTTGAGCCAAAAAGGGGTACTCACAAAATTCTACCCCATTCTTTGTGTTAGAGTGTTATTCCTCTTGGTTTGTTTTCTCTAGAACTTGACTTAAAACCATTTTAAAGCTTAAAAATTTTTTGAAAACATTTTTGAAAATGATTGAGGCAATAGGTATTTTTCTGGCCTTCTGAGCTTTGAATGATGAAATGCTACCCCTTAGTTGCCCAAGGGGTAGCATGAAATGTTTTGATAAATATTCTTGATTGGATACCTTCTAAAGTATTACAAAAGGGTGAAAAAGGTAGTTGAAAGTTTGGGAAAAGAATCAGAAAAAAAAAATTAATTCTCTTGAATTGAAAAATCTCTCCTTCTCCAAACAAAATAAAAATAAAAGAAAAAGAGAAAAAGAAATAAAAATGGAGAAGGGGATGACAAAAAGGAATGAGAAGTAAAAAGAAAAGAAAAGAAAGAAAGAAAGGTGGAAAAATGAATGAAAAACCCAAGAAGGTATTTTAGAAGGTGTTATGTGTTGAAATGCTTGATACTTGGTTTAGCCTTTTGAAATTTCCTTTTCTTGTTATCCCCACCTAAAGATTAATCCATTGGCCACGTTACAACCAAGTAAAGACCTCTTGATTCTTAATTGTTTTCATTAATAAAGTAGAGATTTGGTTGATAGTCAAGCCTATGGTAGGATTCATTCCTTGAGGAAATTTGAGTGAAATGTCATATTTCCCTAAACACTTGAGTGAGGTAGAAAGAGAACCAAGCAAATGAACAAGCTTGGGGCGAGCTTCATGTGAGAAAGAGTGCCCAAATCAGTGAGAATATGAGTCTAAGGAACCTAAGCCTCTAATTGGACTTGAATTGATTGTCTCTTGCTGATTTGTTTGAAATGCCTATTACTTGGATTAGTATTTACTCGGGTTCTTGGTTCACTATCCATGCTTTGACTGTTTATCTCTTCTGGCCTTAGTTTTTGCTTGAGGACAAGCAAAGTTTTAAGCTTGGCGTGATTTGATGAGTGTGATTTCACCTCATTTTCCATGTACATTTCTGCATGCATTTGCATATAAGTTAGGCCATTTTAGTTTAATTTTGGTTAGTTTTTCCTTTGGAACAGATAAGGTGGTTTTGGTGTTGTTTTGCAGGAATTCAATGGAAAAATGCTCAGAATTAGCCTTGATGGAGCTTGGATGAATTAGAGCCTTAAAAGTGAAGAAAATGAGCTAAACAGAGCCCATCACGGCCTAGCCGTGATGCCCATCACGGCCATGATCGGGTAAAACTGAAAAGGCAGAAAGGCTGAAAACAGAGTCTGTCACGGCCTAGCCGTGATGTACATCACGGCCGTGACCAAAAACCACCACAAGTCAGAGTCCATCACGGCTTGGCCGTGATGGAGATCACGGCCATGAAATGGAGGCTCGCGACGCGAGCAAGGGCTCGCCACGCGAGAGACTTAAAATGCCAGAAGTTCCAGAAACAGAATCCGTCACGGCCTGGCCGTGATGGCCATCACGGCCGTGATGCGCGACGGATCTATAAATAAGAGCACAGCAGACAGAACAAGGGGACTTTTTGGCAGAGGCTTGGAACCCTAAAGAGGGCTGATGGCTGGGGGAAGGCTAGGACCTTAAAGATGACATCTTCTCTACTCTTGGATTGGAAGAAGATTGAAGGATTCGTCATGGAGTTTTCTTCCTCTCTTCTCTCTTTCTATTTTGTAGACAGTATCATATGTAGCTAATTCCCCCATTGTTGGGGTTATATGTAGCTTTTCTGAACTTGTTTGTATTTGATTTGATTTTAATGCAAGTCTCTATTTCCTTATGAGTATGTGATTCTGTGCTTAATGCTTTCCTTGGATTAGCTACCCATAGGAATGATATGTTGCTTTGATAGATAATTGGAAGGTTGGTGTTAAGGCATGCTCATGAATCATATGCCAAGTAGTTCAAGAATCTAGACATAGGTGTTGAATGCTTGCAATCTTATAAGTCTTGACTTAATGCAAAATCACAGATTAATCCACCTAAGACATTAGGGTTTAATTTGGGGTTTTAGGCTCAATGCACCTAAGACATTAGGCTTGAGTATTTTAGAAAAGGCTTGATTGTCATAATTGAAGTAGTGCTTGTGTTGATAATCATTTCATTACAATTAAGGGAGGATTAGTGTAGTCTAACCCTAACAATCTTAGCCACATCTCTGTTTGCATACCAAGTGTTCGATAAAATTCCCAAAAGACCAAAAACATTTTATTTCTTTATTTTCTGTTTTAATCTCTCATACTTCAGTTTAGTCTAGATAGTTGTTGAGTTTGTGAATTGGTAATTGACAACCGATCCCTGTGGATACGATAACCGGTCTTACCACCGTATTACTTTTTGCGACGAGGTGCACTTGCCTTTATATTCTAAAAATCACGCATCACACTCATTCGCTCAAATTTGTCTAGGCTATCAACTTTTCCCTCAATTTCATATATCAAGAGCACTTCCCATGAATTTGATTGTCATCTCAAAAATAGTTCCCACGGAAATATGCATGCAACATCAGAAGGTCTTTTAAAGGTTGTAATGGGGCCTGGCTCAAGGTAGGATATTCAAGGATGTTAGGCTTAAGTCCCTAGGAACTAAGAGAGCATGAGCATTTGACATATTTTCCACTCAATTTCCTTTTTCCATTTTTCTTTTTTTTTTTTTTGCCTCGGGTGACTACAGCCTTTTCCTTGCTAATATTTTTGTTTTGCCCCTTTTCGTTTGGCAATTTATTTTGAATATTTTTTTTTCTTTTTGCCTTGGGTTTCAACCTTTATTTTTATTTTTCTCAACCCAAAATGACATATCACCTTGTAGCCACCCCAAACTTAGTTTCCCACAACCCTTCTCTTGCTCACTTCCATGCTCTCCTAATCCTAAGATCTGGTTAACATGGTTTTTCAGATTTTGGCTTGTAATATAGGGTCATCAAGAAACAATAGGTCAATTAGGCTCAATGTGGCTAACTAGGGAACATGCATTAGGGATGGTCCTTTTTAGGCCAAGTAGTTATTCAAAGAAAATTGCCTAAATCATTTGATGCAACACATAAACATGCAAACCATAAGGAGATTCAAGCAAACTCGGGAAAGTGCAACATGAAAGTGATTCACACAATCAAAAACAAAGTTGGAGGCTCAAATCCTCACCTGGACATTTTTGCAAATTGTTTGACCGAGATACAATTCCTAGTGTGTGCACCCCCTCACCCCAAACTTATCATAAATCAAGTATTTACAATAAAATTCTCAAAGTTTGGTTTTCAATTTTTCACACGGGGATCAATTTTTCTAATTTCAGAACCTAGGGGGAAATCATCAATGGTCAGAATAATTCATGCAATCAATCTATGCTCAATTTAATCAAAATCCAACAAGCTTGCCGACACACTATTCATACACAAACTCTTGATCTTCTCAAATTATTCAAGAGTGACAAACAAAAACAAAATAAAAACAAAAACAAAAACAAAACAAAAGTGAGGAGAGGAGAGGATACTCCCTGATCAAGTTTCCATGGTTGCCTCCTCATCCAATTGGTCTCACGGCCTCCCTTCTGTTGCATAGCATCCTGGAAGAACTCCTGCAATTTAAAACCTTAAGTGCAGATTCGCGAGGCGAGATATCACTCGCGAGGCGAATCTGGAAAATTGTTATTCACACTTTCCAGAATAGCGAGGCGAGTAGTATCTCGCGCGGCGAATCTGGAATTCCAACAGATGCTGATGCCCAGAATCGCGAGGTGAAAGTAGACCTCGCGACGCGAGACAGGAACATAAGTAAGCCTTTGAGGTTCAGGTCTTCTGTCTCGCGCGGCCACAGTGGATTCGCGTGGCGAATAAAGTTTTTTTTTATTAAAAAAAAAAGAAATAACAGAAGCTTAAAAATAATAAAGGATATTTAGCTTGGGTTGCCTCCCAAGTAGCGCTTGTTTAACGTCCCGAGCCTGACTCAAGTCGCATCCACCTGGATCCCATAGCCTGTGGCACAAGGGCCAAGAGATGCTTATCATGGGAGATCCTCCACCCGGATCCCATGGTTTGTGAAGTGGCCATTGCAGAAGCATCACGACTCTATCCATACTTCCACCAAGCCCGTGTGTGAAAATTCCATTGACCTCTTCAATTATGAACTCACTTCCTCTCGGGTCAAATGGTGTTTTCACGAGGAAGTGTGCCAGACAAGTGAGAGGGTCTAACTTACCGGTGTCCACACATGCATGCAAGCCAACATAGTTATCTAATGCAGTAATTTCAGGTTGCTTGGCCAGCATGGTGAACTCCTCTACCACCTTATTTGCATTTTGTTCTCTACTCCCTTGCTCTGGTGCCTTGTTACTTGTCAATTCCTCTTCCTCAGGTTGCTCTTCCTCAACATGTGGTTGTTCCGGGGCCATGTCACTTATCAACTCCTCTTGATCCTCAGGTTGCTCTTCCTCAACATGTGGTAGTTCTTCCTCAACTTCCTGAGAACTAGTTGCATCCCAGTCAGATTCCCACACCCTATCGCTTCTAGTTGTTATGGCTTCGCATTGGTCCTTAGGGTTGTTCTTGGTATCACCTGGGAAAGTGCCTGTGAGATGCTCATTTTGTTGCTCTACGAACTGACCCAACTTCTCTACTGCCGCATTCGCCTTCTCAAATGATGTGGCCATCTTATCAATTGCCGCACTTGTCTTATCAATTGCCGCATTTATCCTCTCAAGAGCCAACTCCCAAGGTTGTCTTCCACCATCCTGTTGAGGTTGTTGTTGCCAGTTCTGTTGAGGTTGTGGTTGCCAATCTAGACCATTGTCAGCATTACTCCAAACGAAATCCGGATGGTCTCTACTCATATAACCCCAATACTGATTCTGACTCTGATAGTTGTCCTGGGGTACGCTGTCATAGAAATTATGGCATGAGTCCACATATTCTTGAGAGGAGTAGAAAGGACATCTCCAAGTGTCATGGTCTCCATTACAATATTGTCAACCGGGAAGCATTCCCTTGTGTATCACATTCACCCTTTTGTTCCAAGACAATGCTTCATTCTGCATCTTCAACAATCTATTTTGCTCTAGAATGGCTTCTAATGTTGCAGAACTGAATCCATTTGAGGTTTCCCAACCATGGTTGTAATCATTGTACGACATCTCCTCCAATGATGCCCATCCATCCATTCAAGCCTCTTTCGCTCTCTGCTTCTTTCCTTAAGCGCTTCTCGGTCTTGGTGATCTCCGTATCAAATAGCAAGCCCTCTTGTGGGAGGGTACCTTGCATACAAAAAACAAGGCTAGACCAAGTGGAATCAAAGAAGTAGAGAGATAATAGTAAATAAAAATAAAAATAAAAATAAAATAAAAATAGCTTAACCAAATAATCAAACTTCCCTAAGAATTAGAAAAGTTGGTTGTGCCAATCCCTGGCAACGGCGCCAAAAACTTGTTGACTGTCACCGGCAAGTGTACCGGGTCGTCGCAAGTAATAAAATAAACACGATAAGTAATTACCGAGGTCGAACTCTGGGATTGGGCTACCAATTCGACTAATCCGTGGGAAATCCGATACGTTTGGTCAAGTTACAGAAGGTGGTTGAGATTGAAGAGAAAATAGGATTGAAATCTAAATTAACAAATCTAATAAAATAATTAACTAAAAATCTGAAATTAAAATGTCCAAGGTCACAAATCCACCTACCCAACATGCATACCCAAGTGATGATGAATTCC
The DNA here is from genome assembly GCA_030762895.1 of Sophora flavescens. Classification (NCBI taxonomy): domain Eukaryota; kingdom Viridiplantae; phylum Streptophyta; class Magnoliopsida; order Fabales; family Fabaceae; genus Sophora; species Sophora flavescens. The sequence goes on along the minus strand of CM061069.1, from coordinate 102,236,846 downwards.
TCCCTAAGTTCAATTACGATGTCAACCGGGACCCCCAAATTCTCCTATATCCACTTTCGTGCTCAATAGGACGTATTCGACGATTGGATTAATTACTTACTAGGTCTCATAATCCTAATCTCGAATTTTATTAATTCTTGTTCCCTATTAGGTTGCACTAATCTCCTACTCACTCTCGTGCAATATTCGATTAGTGATCCCAATTCAAGTTCTAAAACGTGAATCGCCTCTCAGCCTCAACACGTTTAACTAGTCAATCACGCAACACATATGATCAACGCAATCAAATCAGAATTGGAAAACATAAATTGAGACAAGTGAGAAAGACATACATCACATCGAATCTACACCGCCATGGGTGGCTTCATTGATCCCTCAGACGAGGGGATTAGTTCCTCATGCTCATAGACAAGCAATCCGACATAACCACCATGAGAAAATAAAAAAGAAAAGAGGAGGCGCAGCTCCACAGAGAAAAGAAATCTGGCCTAAACGCTACTCTACAGTGGAAAAAACCTACAAGGATTCGGTTCTCCAAAAGCTCCCAAAACCTGCCTCAAGCTCGATCTGAAACAGCCTTTAAGTAGGGATTCTGATTCTTGCTCGCTCGCGGGGGCGAGAAATCATTCGCGAGGCGAATTTTAGTTTTTGGCGCGCATTCAAATTTGGATTTTCGCGAGGCGAGAGTGTGTTCGCGGGCGAGTCTTCAAACCTTAATCTGTCACAGCCGTGACCTTCATCACGGCTAGCCGTGATGATCTCTGTCTTCCAGGGTCTTCAGAATCTCGCGAGGCGATAAGCCTCTCGCGAGGCGAGTCTTCAATTCTAGGCTGTGACCTTCATCACGGCTAGGCCGTGATGGTCTCTGACTTCCAGGTCTTCATTATTCGCGAGGCGAGCATCATGTTCGCGAGGCGAGTCAGAGTGATGACTGTTGCTGCTTTATCTGATGTTCAGGCTCGCGAGGCGAGCATCCACTCGCGGGGCGAGTATCTCCAGAAGTGCGTTTTCCACTGCTCCTAGACTTTCCTTGACTCCCGGAGCTTCACTTCTAACCTGAAACAATAAAAAGACACAAAAAGCGCAATTCTATTCAAAATTGACTAAAAACTACTAAAGTTTCCTAGAACGAGTCAAAGTCTACTTAGGAACAAAACAAGGTCAAATTTGGGCGAAAACGAGATTGAACTCGAATAATTTGCACAAAAACCACAGTCCATCTAGTTATAAAACTAGATAAGCCAGAGGCTTATCAGTAACGAAACCTATGAGGGGATTTGTGTCAAGTGGAGGATTCATAGCTGAGATGGGGATGTTGTTAACCCCAACCAACTCCTCTCGAGCCACAGCCTCATCCTCCAAAGGCCAACCTGGAGCATGTTGATTATCACTGACCAGCCCCTGTTGACTTGTACCGGCTCCTGTATTTTCATTTTGCACTAATTTCTCTTTTCCTTTTTCTGATTTTTGTTTAGCCACAAACCTGGAAACCACGCGAGCAGGCTGTCTAACAGTTGGATTCTCAGCCTCACCAGTTTTTTTGCTGGAAGATAGGGAGTGGCCGATAGAGTTACAAGCAGTGCAGAATTCAGGGAGGTTTTCATATTAAATATCCACCAAGAATTTGAAATCCTCTCTCTCAACCATCACCTTGCTTCGTAGCATAGTTTTCAGATCAAGGTCAATGAGAACACGAGCATAATGACCAAAACTATGCTCAAGAGTGCACTTGCTTGTTGAGGCATCTAAGCAGATAGGAGAACCTATGCTGCCCGCTATAGCAAAGATGATTTTATGCCTCCAATACTCCTGTGCCAAACCCAAGATCCGAATCCAACATTGGGTGGATGTTTGTTTTTGGATGACGGGTTTAAAGTCTGGTGTCCAAGCAAACAGCCGCAAGAAACCTGGTTTTAAACTCCAGGATGTGACAGATCTAACCTTTCGCAGGTCATCTAAAGAGGAAAAGGAAAACTCGTAATAACCTTTACCAAGATAGATCACGCCCCATGGACCAAGGGGTTTCCATAATGACGATAGCTTGGCTTTCAAGGCATCCACCCTAATCGGGTTATCACCTTTAGAAAGGATAACGCGGCCATGAAGGTGATTCTTGCAGTCATCAAGACCAGCCTTGTACTCTTCTTCCGTAATTTTTATTGCAATCTGATCCCCTTTGATGCGAGGTTTAGGAAGGTGGCTGTGTGGGATATCACAGATGTTTCTGAGCACTTTTGCGAAGGTCCTTTGTTGTGGATAGGACCGTGATGGTTCAGGAGAATCATCCTTTGCTGGAGACGCAAGGGGCTGGGACGTAGGGGGCAAGCGAGAGCTTGAAGGAGACAAGGGAGCAAGGAAGGGCCATGGGCAGACCGCCATGATCAACCACAAAGCAGGCCTAGGAGGAGACGTGCGGCAACCCTAGCAGAGCTTCATCAGAGCACAGAAATCAAGAAAATTTAAATATCTAATATCTTGCGGATTAACAGGTCATGCAATTGGAGTTGATCTCTAAACAACTTCAAGTCATGCAAGTGAAGGCAATGAAACCATTGCAACCTACATGTAATTTTTGTGGTGCACACCATAAATTTGAAGATTGTGAGGTGAAATTCAATGCAAATGAGGGGGTTTATTACATGGAGAACCTTATGTGGGAGCAAGATGCACCACATCACCATTAATCCAATGAGTCACTATATAAAGTGTCCAACCTTGAAAATGTTTTAATTCAATTTATTGGAGCTACTCAAACGAAATTCAAGGACATACAAGCTTCAATCAAGAATCTTGAGATTCAAGTTGAGACATTATCTGAGCAATTGGGTTGTTTTGTGCAGAAAAAGATAGAGTTGGTAAGAGAGCAAGAGTCACATGTTTGGGAAATGGTTAGGCAAGAAGAAGAAGTATTTGTAGAAATGGAAAGTGAACGGATGAAAAACAAAAAGAAAGTGTAGTTGTAGGAGTAGATGAAAAACAGAAAAACATAAATAGTGACATCGAAGAGAAGCCAAGGGTAATACAAGAAGAGATTCATATGACTAAGACTCAACCTTTGGTGACTAAAGAGAAGAGTCCCATGCGAGATGAGTTTTATATACTTCAAGAATGGGGAAACACATTTTACAAATGCCTAATTGTTGGGGCATGGGAACATTTGCTTCCTTATAGTAAATACATGGGACGACTTGTGAAGAGAAGAAAGCGGAAGGATAAAATTTTCTTTTTATCATATTATCCACCCTAATGGGGTGACAATATGTCAAGTTAGTGACGTTAAAGAAGCTCTACTTGGGAGGCAACCCAAGCATTTTTCTTCTTGTATTTTTGTTCTTTTTTCGTCCTTATCATGAAAAAAAAGTAGTTCATTGAGATGATTGAGTGGTTTCCTTGATATGAACGTCATCTAATGTGGTGTAATTGTTTTGAAATGTTATGTAGGCACATCTAAGGAAAAGGACCAAAGGAAGGGGATAAATGAGATAAAAAAAGGGTGAAAGTGGCCCTGTGTGGGTACCGGGCGCTACTGTGAGCGCTGAGCACAAACAGGAAGCAGAATCAGCAGAAAAAAACTGCACCCGGGCGCTGAGCAAGACTTTCTAGCGCTGACTGCAAGCCAGTGCAAAAAAAAATTTAAAAAAATAATTTTTTTTTTTGCATATGCTCATCCATTGTGTAGAAGAAAGGGGGTGCTCTAAACTCTTTATTTTTTTTTACCCTCCCTAATTGCTAGTTAGTTTTAGTTGAATAAATTGTCCAAACTTGCATATTTAGCACAAACTTGTGTTTTGAATGGATTTTTGTGTAGATTCTCTAGTAAGCATAGAACTTTTGCTGGGCTGAAATTTCTAACACAATGCAATTTATACTTGCTGAGCATATGATTTCATTGAAACCATTGATCCTTGTGAATTGTTTGTGACAATTTTTCATGCTATGATTGATGCAATGTTGAATGCATGGATTTTCTCTTGCACATAACCATAAACTGTGAGCTTTTGAGCCCAAATGCTCTGGCACATTATCCAGATGACTTGATTTCTTTCATGTGTGATTGTCCATCACTTGCATATTCTCACTTTTTCTTGCCTTGAATGCTTGTCATTGTTGCAATGTTCTTGCATATGCATAAATGATTGAGGTAATAATTATTTGTTTAAGCTCAGTGCCATAATTGCTATCCTATCATATTGCCATTGCTATACCCAATTGAGCCTTGGCCTATTTTTCTTGGAATGATAGAACATTACAAGCCAAAAAGCGAAAAAACCATTTTGTCCCACTACTTTGGCTTAGAGGAATGTTTGGACTTAACTTTTGGGTTGTTCTCTTGCTTAGGGACAAACCAGCAAATAAAGTTTGGGGTGAGAGTAGGCCACTAAAGATGCCTACTAAAGACCAAAAAAAAATGGAAAATAAAAACTGAAAACGAAAAAGAAAAATAGAAAAAGCCAAAGAGAAAAAGAAACAAAGAAAGTATACAAAAGTGAGAAAAAGGCAAAAGAGAAAGAAAAGAAAAAGAAAAGAATGAAAACAAAAGAAAAGAAAAATAAAGAGTTGTAAATAACATAAAAAGGTAAATAGCACAAATTGGGTGCTACGTGCTTGTGTATTAGCTAAGTAAAGGAAACCCCAAGATAGTCCACATTACTTGAAGCCAAAGTAGTCTAGCCTATATACTTGACTTTTTCCACCCCCACCTTAGCCCCATTACAACCAAATAAAAGACCTCATGATATGTGTTGCATTAACATTTGTGATGTGTGCTTAGCATCTTGTCAAGATTAGGATTGGGGAGTGCATGATGATTGGAAATGAGAGCAAATATCACCAAGTGAGGATGTGTGAAGCACTAAATAGAGAGGTTGCAAGGGATTTTTTTTGTGCATTCAATGGAGCTGATTTTGTAGTGTGTTCGATTGTTCTAAAGCATGAAACTTGTGATCAATTGGAATTTATGAATGATTGTGTGATTTTTGTGCATTCTGCAAAAGTGTTAAGGGATTGAAGTCTTGCACGAGTAATGTGCTTCACAAGAGAATTGAACATGAGAACCCATTTCTCAAACCCTTATGTGAGTCTAATTGTTTGTTTGAGGACAAGCAAAAACTCTAAGTTTGGGGTTGTGATGAATGTGCAAAATATGTTTGTTTGGAAGTGTAATTAGGAAATAGTTTATAAATAATCTTAGAAATCATAGGAAAAGTGATAGGAAAATACATACTTTGATATGAATAAATTTTGGATTCATTTGATTAGAGTTTTAATCTTTTATATGGAAAATATTCTCAAAAATATGTTGAAAATATGTAGGATTGATGTCCTAGCGCTCAGATCGAGAACCTGGCACTCAGCCTGGACAGAAACAGAAGCTGCTGCAGTACAGTAAGCGCCCAGTGTGGGTAGAAAGGCAAAGGCCAGTACCCAGCGCCAAGTACCCATGAAGACAGCAAGCACCGTTTTGGTGCAGAGGCCAGCGCCCAGTGCTGAGATCAGGAAGCTCAGCGCTGGGTTACGAGCAGAGAACCTATAAATACGTGCTTCAGCTGTTGGAAACGGATCTTTGACTCATTTTTCACATTTTCTCACTCTGGTTCATCAATTTCTCTCCATTTTCTTGAGGATTCAAGCTTGGGAACAAGACTTAGAGCTTCCATGGAGTCTTCCACACTTTCCTACTCAAGTTCTTTTATCTTTTCCTTTTCTATTATGAGTTGCTAGATCAATTAGGTTAGGTTTAGGATGATTCTAATTGGATTCTTGATGTAATTGACCTCAATCTCTAATTTCTATTCAAGTTTATTCAATTTGAGTGATTTACTTCTATGCTTAATGCTTCTATTGATTGATCAACTCTAGATTGATGTTAGATTCAATTTCACAATTTGGAAAATTGGTTATTGAATTGGAATTGAAGTAGATTACCATTGGAATGTTGATTCTTGGAATAGAACTATGTTTCAATGCATTCTTATGAATCTCATGCTTAATGTTTGTGCAAATGCTTGAATGACCTAAGGAATTAGGCTTCTTGATTAGTACAAAAGGATTATCACCTAAGGAATTAGGGATCAATCTAAGTTAGTGATTTGAATGTCAATTGTTTGGAATGAATTGATTTTAGGATTAAATAAGGTTACGTCAAGTGAATATTGAATGATTCCGATGCCTAACCGCTTTTACCTATATTGACTTCGTTCTTTAATTGATATTGTTTCATTTATTGTTGTGACAACTCTAAATACAAAAATTCATAAAACTCATTGGTTCAAATAACTATTGCCTAAGCTACATTGATACTTGACAACAATCCTCGTTGGGAACGATACTTTACTTTCACTATTATTACTTGTCGTGATTTGGTACACTTGCCAAACCTTGAACAGTAGTCTCGGAGAAGACTATTGTTGATGCAATTTTCTGTGCTCAGGAGGGTTTTGTTTTTACTCAGTCATGGGAAGATGAATTGGGTGGCTCTGAGACTATTGAAGTCTGTCTCATGAAAGAAGACACAGTCAGAACTCACACTTGGAAGGCTGTTGAAATGAAGGACATTGTTCGCATCCTTCATCAACTTCTTAACAAGGTGGTTCTACATAAGGTTCGATCCAATGACAACCTCTCCTTTCTGCACAAATTCTGCCTCTGCCATATTCTCACAGAAACAAAGATCAATCTTCCAAGAATTATGTACGGAAGATTCAGAGATGCTGTGATGAACAAGAAAAGACTCTCAGCATTTCCTTTTTGCCATCTTCTTTCCAAGATTTTCAAGGCTCAACGAATTCATGAGATTCTTGCTGCAAAGACTCCTGGGGAGCAAGCTAGGATATTAACTGAAAAACCAATGTCGGCTGTAGACTTTGGTAAAATGAATATAGCCAACATGAACCTCAGTACCTATGCTGCTGCTGCAATGGCCAAGACTGGGGAGTTGATGAAAACAAAAGAAGGGATTGTGGAACAAAACAATGCTGAAGTCCTAGGAGTAAAAAGAGTAACTAGGCAAAAGACCACTACAACAAGGAAGCCTGCCCCCAAGAGACCAGCTAGTGGCATTGTTATCAGGGAACCTTCTGATGCCCCTACTGCAAAGAAGAGTTATCTTCTCTCACAATGAAGATGAGGAAGCTAATGAGGACAGCATTCCTATTAGTACAATTCTGAAGAAGTAGAAGACCTATGTTGCTGCCGCTAAGGCCGTTGTGCCTATTCCAACAAAACCTAGAAGGCAACCAGCAAGAAAATCCAGATCAACTAAGACTTTCAAGGTAACCATCTCTGCTAGTGATCCTGTTCAAATAGCAAGCAAGTGTACCGGGTCATCGCAAGTAATAAAATAAACACGGTAAGTAATTACCGAGGTCGAACTCAGGGATTGGGCTACCAATTCAACTAATCCGCGGGAAATCCGATACGTTTGGTCAAGTCACAGAAGGTGGTTGAGGGAGAGAGAATAAGAGGATCGATATTCAATTAACAAATCTAATAAAACTAAACTATTAAAATATGAAAACTAAAATGTCCAAGGTCACAAATCCACCTACCCAATATGCATACCCAAGTGATGATGAATTCCTCCCTAAGTTCAATTACAATGTCAACCGGGACCCCCAAATTCTCATAAATCCACTCTCGTGCTCATTAGGACGTATTCGACGATTGGATTAATTACTTACTAGGTCTCATAATCCTAATCTCGAATTTGAGTAATTCTTGTTCCCTATAAGGTTGCACCGATCTCCTACTCACTCTCGTGCAATATTCGATCGATGATCCCAATTCAAGTTCTAAACGCGAATCGCTGACTAAGCCTCATCAACGTTAACAAGTCAATCACGCAACACATATGATCAACACAATCAAATCAGAATTGGAAAACATTTATTGAGAAAAAGGGAGAAAGACATACATCACATCGAATCTACACTGCCATGGGTGGCTTCTATGTTTCCTCAGACGAGGGGATTAGTTCCTCATGCTCATAGACAAGCAATCCGACATAACCACCATGATAAAATAAAAAGAAAAGGGAGACGCAGCTCCAAAGAGAAACAAGGATTCGTAACTACTGGTCTAAACAAGTGGAAAACCTCCTTTGTATCTGTAACAACCTTTAAATAAGGATTCTGAATCTTGCCCACTCGCGGGGCGAGCAACCATTCGCGAGGCGAATTTTAGTTTTGGCGCGCATTCAAGTTTGGATTTTCGCGAGGCGAGCGTGCGTTCGCGGGGCGAGTCTTCCAACTTCAATCTGTCACAGCCGTGACATTCATCACGGCTTCGCCGTGATGGTCTCTGTCTTCCAGGGTCTTCAGGATCTCGCGAGGCGAGATGTTTATCGCGGGGCGAGACTTCAAACCTAAATTTGTCACAGCCGTGACCTTAATCACGGCTATGCCGTGATGGTCTCTGTCTTGCAGGTCTTCAGACTCTCGCGGGGCGAGAAGATTCTCGCGTGGCGAACCAGAGTGATGACTGTTACTGCTTCAGTTGATGTTCAGGCTCGCGAGGCAAGCATATACTCGCGAGGCGAGTGTCTCCAGAAGTGCTTTTTCCATTGCTTCTTGACTTTCCTTGACTCCCGGAGCTTCACTTATTGACCTGAAAACACCAAAAGCAACCAAAAGCATAATTCTATCCAAAAGAAGCTAAAAACTACCCAAAAGATGCAAAACGAGTCAATGTCCAACTTAGGAACAAAACATGGCAAATTTGGGCGAAAACGAGATTGAACTCGACTGATTGGCACATAAACCCTAGTTCATCTAGTCATAAAACTAGATAAGCCAGAGGCTTATCAAAACACCCCAAACTTAAACCTTGCTTGTCCGCAAGCAAGCTAAAACTCAAAAACGACTCAAGACTTGGCAAGCCTAAAGGAATCAATCGACTTCGCACAAATTTCATGCAATCAAAATAGTTTTTCTCCAATGATCTCCCCCCCTTACATCAATGTAATCCCCACATTCATTTACTTTAAACCATTGAGAACTTCATCATTCATGCAATCATTAAGCTAAGTTGAGGATCAGAGTCACACACAAAAGGAAGATCACCAATTTCAAACAATTGCCTTCCTCACAAGGGTATGTAAAATTTCACTCATTCGCTCAAATCCGTCTAGGCTATCAACTTTTCACTCAATTTCACGTATCAAGAGCACTTCCCATGAATTTGCTTTTCATCTCAAAGATGGTTCCCACGAAAACATGCATGCAACATCAGAAGGTCTTATAAAGGTTGTAATGGGGCCTGGCTGAGGTTAGGAGATTCAAGGATACTAGGCTAAAGTCCCTAGGAACTAAGAGAGCATGAGCATTAAACACATTTTCCACTCAAATTCCTTTTTCCATTTTTCTTATTTGCCTCGGGTGACTACAACCTTTTCCTTGCTATTTTTTCTGCTTTGCCCCTTTTCCTTTTGGCAATTTTTTTCTTTTTTTCTCTCTTTTTTTTATATATTGCCTTGGGTTCCAACCTTTATTTTCTTTTTCTCACCCCAATATGACACATCACCTTGTAGCCACCCAAAACTTAGTTTCTCACAACCTTTCTCTTGCTTACTTCCATGCTCTCCTAATCCTAAGATCGGGTTAACATGGTTTTTTTTTTCCAGATTTTCGGCTTGTAATATAGGGTCATCAAGAAACAATAGGCTAATTAGGCTCAATGTGGCTAACTAGGGAACATGCATTCGGGATGGTTCTTTTTAGGCCAAGTAGTTATTCAAAGAAAATTGCCTAAATCATTTGATGCAACACATAAACATGCAAACCATATAGAGATTCAAGCAAATTCGGGAAAGTGCAACTTAACAGTGATTTCACACAATCAAAAACAGAGTTGGAGGCTCAAATCCTCACCTGGACATTTTGAAAATTGTTTGACCGAGATACAATTCCTAGTGTGTGCACCCCCTCACCCCAAACTTATCATAAATCAAGTAATCACAATAAAATTCTCAAAGTTCAGTTTTCAATTTTTAAGTGGGGATCAATTTTCTAAATTCAGAACCTAGGGGGAAATCATCGATGGTCATTATAATTCATGCAATTAATCTATGCTCAATTTAATCAAAATCCAACAAGCTTGCCGACACGACATTCATACAACAACTCTTGATCTTCTCAAATTATTCAAGAGCGACAAACAAAAACAAAACAAAAATCAAAAACAAAACAGAAGTTAGGAAAAGAGAGGGATACCTAGCTTGGGTTGCCTCCCAAGTAGCGCTTGTTTAACGTCCCGAGCTTGACTTATTAAGAAGCATCCACCTGGATCCCATAGTCTGTGGTACAAGGGCCAAGAGATACTCATCATATCAAATCCTCCACCCGGATCCCATGGTTTGTGAAGTGGCCCTTGTAGGAGCAATATGACTCTATCCATACTTCCATCTAGCCTGAGTGTGAAAACTTCTTTGACCTCCGCAATGATGAACTCACTTCCTCTCGGGTCAAATTGTGTTTTCACGAGGAAGTGTGCCAGACAAGTGGGAGGGTCTAACTTACCAATGTCCACACATGCATGCAAGCCGACATAGTTATCCAATGCAGCAATTTCAGGTTGCTTGGCAAGCATGGTGAAATCCTCTACCACTCTATCTGCATCTTGATCTCTACCCCCTTGCTCCAGTGCCTTGTCACTTGTCAACTCCTTTTCCTTAGGTTGCTCTTCCTCAATATGTGGTTGTTCCGGGGCCATGTCACTTGTCAATTCCTCTTCCTTAAGTTGCTCTTCCTCAACATGTGGTAGTTCTTCCTCAACTTCCTGAGAACTAATTGCATCCCAGTCAGATTCCCACACCCTATCGCTTCTAGTTATTATGGCTTCGCATTGGTCCTTAGGGTTGTTCTTGGTATCACCTGGGAAAGTGCCTGTGAGACGCTCATTTTGTTGTTCTACGAGCTGACCCAACTTCTCTACTGCCGCATTCGTCTTCTCAAATGATGTGGCCATCTCATCAATTAACGCATTTGTTCTCTCAAGAGCCAACTCCCAAGGTTGTCTTCCAGCATCCTGTTGAGGTTGTTGTTGCCAGTTCTGTTGAGGTTGTGGTTGCCAATCTAAACCATTGTCAGCATTACTCCAAGCGAAACCCGGATGGTCTCCCCTCATATTACCCCAATACTGATTCTGACTCTGATAGTTGTCTTGGGGCACGCTGTCATAGAAATTATGGCATGAGTCCACATATTTTTGAGAGAAGTAGAACGGACAGTTCCAAGTGTCATGGTCTCCATTACAATTTTCACAACCCGGAGGCATTCCCTCGTGTATCGCATTAACTTTCTTATTCCCCGACAAAGCCTCAATCTGCATCTTCAACAATCTGTTTTGCTCAAGAATGGCCTCCAATGTTGCAGAACTGAATCCATTTGAGGTTTCCCAACCACGGTTGTAATCATTGTACGACATCTCCTCCAATGATGCCCATCCATCCATTCAAGCCTCTTTCGCTCTCTGCTTCTTTCCTTAAGCGCTTCTCGGTCTTGGTGATCTCCGTATCAAATAGCAAGTCCTCTTGTGGGAGTGTACCTCGCATACAAAAACAAGGCAAGACCAAGTGGAATCAAAGAAGTAGAGAGATAATAGTAAATAAAAAAAAAATAAAATAAAAATAACTTAACCAAATAATCAAACTTCCCTAAAATTAGGAAAATTTGGTTGTGCCAATCCCCGGCAACGGCGCCAAAAACTTGTTGTGACGCCGGCAAGTGTACCGGGTCGTCGCAAGTAATAAAATAAACACGGTAAGTAATTACCGAGGTCGAACTCAGGGATTGGGCTACCAATTCAACTAATCCGCGGGAAATCCGATACGTTTGGTCAAGTCACAGAAGGTGGTTGAGGGAGAGAGAATAAGATGATCGATATTCAATTAACAACTCTAATAAAACTAAACTATTAAAATATGAAAACTAAAATGTCCAAGGTCACAAATCCACCTACCCAATATGCATACCCAAGTGATGATGAATTCCTCCCTAAGTTCAATTACAAGGTCAACCGGGACCCCCAAATTCTCCTAAATCCACTCTCGTGCTCATTAGGACGTATTCGACGATTGGATTAATTACTTACTAGGTCTCATTAGTTCCTCATGCTCATAGACAAGCAATCCGACATAACCACCATGATAAAATAAAAAGAAAAGGGAGACGCAGCTCCAAAGAGAAACAAGGATTCGTAACTACTGGTCTAAACAAGTGGAAAACCTCCTTTGTATCTGTAACAGCCTTTAAATAAGGATTCTGAATCTTGCCCACTCGCGGGGCGAGCAACCATTCGCGAGGCGAATTTTAGTTTTGGCCCGCATTCAAGTTTAGATTTTCGCGAGGCGAGCGTGTGTTAGCGGGGCGAGTCTTCCAACTTCAATCTGTCACAGCCGTGACATTCATCACGGCTTCGCCGTGATGGTCTCTGTCTTCCAGGGTCTTCAGGATCTCGCGAGGCGAGATGTTTATCGTTGGGCGAGACTTCAAACCTAAATTTGTCACAGCCGTGACCTTAATCACGGCTATGCCGTGATGGTCTCTGTCTTGCAGGTCTTCAGACTCTCGCGGGGCGAGAAGATTCTCGCGTGGCGAACCAGAGTGATGATCATATCGCTTGGTTGATGTTCAGGCTCGCGAGGCGAGCATATACTCGCGAGGCGAGTGTCTCCAGAAGTGCTTTTTCCATTGCTTCTTGACTTTCCTTGACTCCCGGAGCTTCACTTATTGACCTGAAAACACCAAAAGCAACCAAAAGCATAATTCTATCCAAAAGAAGCTAAAAACTACACAAAAGACGCAAAACGAGTCAAAGTCCAACTTAGGAACAAAACAAGGAAAATTTGGGCGAAAACGAGATTGAACTCGATTGATTGGCACATAAACCCTAGTTCATCTAGTCATATAACTAGATAAGCCAGAGGCTTATCAATGCCTTAGTGTCTAGTTTAGAAAGTAGGATTGATGATGTGCCTGTCTCCACTCCAGAAGATATGTACATTCCCACACCCCTTTCACCCTAACCAACACAAACAGCCACTCCACAATTTTAACCTATTACCCCTGTCGATGATCCCTGGTTCAATCAACCAGATGATGGCATTTCCCCTAGTGCTCCCTTCCCCAAACCCTTGAGAACCTTATTTCCCTTCACCAAAACTTCTATTCTTTATAATGGCAAATGTGAGGATTGGGCCAAGGTAAAAAGGGAATGGAAAGTTTTGTTTCATTATCACCAACCTAAACCCGAACACATTCCAAACAAATGGTATCCTCTACCTGAGTATGAGGAAGAAGTCAGCCCACCTGCTGAACCCCTTTACCTACCTCATCCTGATTATAAATGAATAAAAAATGTGCCTTCTCAAATGCACAAGAACTTAGGACCGTTAGTCACTCACCTACCCCTAAACACATTCCCCTCCAGAAAAATTTACCCTAACCTTGTCAAAACTCCTCCTTTCATACCCCTCACTGATGGAGTTGAGAGACATATCATACCTGTCTGGGAGACTGACCCCAATAGTAAAAATCTTCCTACCATCCCTGAGCATAGAGCAATATCCTCAAAGAATGTTCCCATGATCATGCCAAGGGACACGAAATGGGTATCTTTTGAGCATCCCGGAATCTATGGGAGGGCCTCTGACTTCTTTCTGGATCAGCTCATCTATGAAATGCTGAAGTGGGAATTCAGTCATTTCAGAGTTGATAGAGCCGCGCATTTTGTCCCTCCATCCTGGCTGAGACATAATGAAGCAACTAGAGTTGGAATCATGCCTTACAGAATCCGTCCAAGACTGCCAATGTTAGATCTCAATAAGGACAAGGACAAGGACAAGAAAAACAGAAGATTCAAAGGAGTCATGCCTGAATCTGAATCAGTAATGCTTGATCTGTACCAAGAAACGTTCGATTACTCAATGTTGGATTTCTTTTTGCATACTGAATCCATTGAGTTGATCAGGGAACATCGAGCTGCTGATTTCTGGAAATCTCATTTATCCACTTCACCAGAGAAGCATCTTCCTCTAGACTGACTGATGAAGAGAATAAAGGAATTCCTAAGGTCAGAGGGAAGTGTGGTCTTTCAAATTTTAGATATATGATCTATAAAGACCTCTGGAGACTTCCTATAAATAGTAAAAATGTGGAATTCATCTACCCCATCAAATGGGCAAAAGAAGTCTCAGTAATTCCTCCACCCACTTCAGAGCCTATCGTGGATGAACCTGCTGTTGAAGAACCTGATCAAATTGCCACTGCTGTTGGCTTAGAAGATACAGATGAATCCATTCATAATCAGAGCTCATCATAAAAACAATATTCTCAACCATTAGCTCTAGTTGTGATGCACCCTTCAGATCATTCAAGAACATTAAGCACATTTCAAGAGTCTGCTGAAAGCTCAAGGCAACAGGCTCTGCCATCTAATCTTGAGAGGTTCTTGGAAAAATAGTTGATGAAAGGGTTGGCAAGATAGTTAATGAGAAGGTTGAAAAGATGACTGAGAAGATTAAGGAGGATGTCCAATAGCAAGTTCAAACTTCAATGGCTCTAACCTTAGAGGTTGTCAATAAAATGCTGGAATTCCTCATGGACTTCAAGAAAAGTCAGACTCAGAACCCTCCATCTCCACCACCTCCTCTTGCTTAACCTTTATTTTTTTTCCTCTTATACTGACAATGATGGTCCTCTCCTTTTACCTTTTTGGCTGATGACAAAAGAGGGAGAAAGGAAAGAAAAGAGATTTGTTTATATTTATATATAAAAAGTCAGTTTTGAAAAACTCATATTGGTCTGCATTTGCATATTCTCTTCTACTTGCTAATTGCTTTGATACCTATGTTTGCTTATTTGCTTTGATATCTACTGACTATGCTTATTTATTCCTTTATATATATTCTAAAGTATGATAAGTTGTTGCACCTATCTATTAGCTTATATGCATTATTTTTTCATATGTTTTTCTGCTTAGTTATTTGAATGCTTTGTCTTAGGGGGAGCCTTGCAATCTCTCTTAGACTTTGCTTTTCAAATTTAGTTAGTTTTGTCATCATCAAAAAGGGGGAGATTGTTGGAACCAAAGTGGTCTTGGTTTTAATAATCTCTAAGTTTTGATGCTAACAAAAGGACTAAATTTGCCTGGCAAAGTGTTAGTTGAGATCTAACATGTTCTTTCAGTTATGCAGAAGTATTTACATATAAGTAAACGAAACATGGGATAAGTTCTCATTGAAAAATACGCATCCACCCTTGTAGACGGGCTGCTCAAATACTTTGGTAAAGTTACTTAGTTATTTAATTAAGTAGACTGGTTTTCTTAAGTAGACGAGGCTCTAAGTGTTTGCTAGAAGAATGCCAAAATAACTTGTTAGATATAGCAAGTCCAAAGACTTGATAATAAGCGCGTCCATCTTGCCACGAAAGCAGACGGAAGTAATTAGTAGAAGTAAATTAACTGGAAAAAAAAAAGTAATCTAGTAGACGAGCTCTAACCGCCACGTCACTAGACAGAGATCTTTATAAATTCATTGAGGAATAGCAACTCCAAAGACTTGATAGACAAGAGGATATGCCACATCATCAGACGAGCAAAATAAAATTTTGAACAGACTTAGTCTCTCATATAACTAAGTAGACAGAGTTTCTTTTTAGACGAGCTCCATCTTTGAATGAGTTAAATGCAATCTGAATCTCTTGAATTTATTTCAATGATTGATATTTATTTCAATAGAATATTTGTTCTTCATATTTATTTTATCTGCTTTAATATTTTTACCTTGTTGTAAAAGAAACATAGTACCATCAAGAAATGCAAAAAGCAGAATCGTACAATAAGGTACTGCGAAACGATCTGTACGATGACTACTTTATGGCTGAAAAAGCTGGATTGATCACAAAGGAGGAACAATAAGTTCTCAATTTGCAATGCTCAGAGCAGTAAGCCTCCTATTTCATGCTACCTTGATAACCAAGAGTACTATTCAGCATTGCCACAATCAAGCTATCAGTCACAATGGATATTATGCATTAAATGCTATCTCTAAACGGGATTATTGAAAGTAACCGTTGAAGAAATACAAGTGAAGAAGAAGGTCACTATAAATAGAAGACCCGAGATACTAAAGAAGAAGACTTTTGATTGCACAACCTTACGAGCTCAACTTTTGTAAAACTACAATCACTCATACTTATATTTCTTTAGAGAGCAATAGTCAGTTTTTCTTAGTTTGAATATTGTGAAAATATTCATCTGATCTTAAACTGTCATATCCTCACACATAGTGACTTAAGAAGATCAAACATTATACCTCTTTGTTAGAGTTAGAGCGTGAAGAGGCTTGGTAAGAAAAAAATACTTGTAGCCTAGAAAGGTGTTGAATACTTGGCTGTAATCTATTTTGATAATAGTGAAGAAAATCCTTCAAGTAGAAGAGACTGGACGTAGCTCTTGGTTGGAAGAGAGTGAACCAGGATACACTAGTGCAGAAAAAGGATTCTACATCGGAGTTTGCACATCGGTTTTTCAGAAACCGATGTGTAAAACGAGGCGGTGGTATTTTTCAAATTAAAACCAAAGTATTACACATCGGTTTCTAAATAACCGATGTAGAAAATTATAAAGAAAATTAAAAGAAAATAAAATATTACTTTTACACATCGGTTTCTATATAACCGATGTAGAAAATTATAAAGAAAAAAAAAAGAAAATAAAATATTACTTTTACACATCGGTTTTATTAACCAATGTATAAAATTTAAAAGAAAAAATCAGAATTTAAAAGTTTAATGTTTACACATCGGTTTTGCTATAACCGATGTTTATAAGATGTTTAACACATCGGTTTTTCATATAACCGATGTGTAATAGTCCCAATTTTTATTTTTCCCTCCTTCTCTTCCGCGCACTATCCCATTTTTCAGATTATGAACCCTAGCTTAAACAGAAAACACTCCCTCCCTCTGCTAACGCGCGTTCATCTCCTCCGTCATCTCCTCCCTTGTCTCCAACCCTACCGCTGCCTCCCTAACACTCCCATTCTTTCTCTGCTAACGAGCGGCTCACTGTCCCTCCCTGAAAACCCCATTCCTCACCTCCATTGCCCCTCACAGAGCTCCTCTTCGCTGCTATCACCCCAGAAAACAGGTGTTCATTCTTTTTGTGGTGTTTAAATCCTTCTTCGTGTTTACATCTGACTTGACTTGCTTGCTCTATTTATCAGTTGTGCTGGTGATTTTCTGCAACCTGTGATTTGTGTTCAGGTGCTACTATCTTTTGTTGCTACGGTTTAGGAGTAATGATTTTCCTGTTTTTTATTTGTGTGTCTGTAGCTGGGGTGTGTATCTCTATATCAGCATTTGCCCCTACTTGTTTTGTATTTGCTAGTAGCTTTGGTTTTATGCAGTTGTTTGCCTGTTTGGGTGTACTTTTGGTGTTCTGTTTTTGCTGCTATGTGTTTGCAACTCTTTTTATAAGGCATGTTTTTCTCATTTATTGGCACCACTTGTGCTGGTTCTTGGGCTTTGATTTATCATTTAATACAATTTTGCTTATAAAAAAAAGATCCTTATGATACCAGGGCTCATAATTCTCAATCATTATAACTTATTTTTGGTTCAATTATGATGATTATGGTTTACATTTTACAATTATATGATCCATTTGGTTACATATGAATGGTATAATTTTTAGGGAGAAAGGTTTTGATATTGATAGTCTAATGAAATTGATTAAGGTGCTTAAGTTTAGCTCTTTTATATATAACAGGGAGAGTATGCATGTGTCATGTGACTTCCATGCATTGATGTAAATGAATTTTGTCTGTGAAATCTTGATGAATATGCTGTCTTGTTTCTTATTGAATGGATAAAAGTCTTGCCAAAGTTGTCCCCAAGGTGTTTGGACTATGCTGTTAGGCAAAGTTATTTGAACTATATTTTGAATTTTTGGAAATATCCGAAGCCTCGGATGCTTGCATCGATAGTTGTTGTATGCTTGATTTATCCATTTGGTTCAATGCTAATTTTCTCTTCTCAGGTTAGCATTTGCATAGTACTTTCTGGGATATGTAATTGAGTTAAAAGTTGGAACATGCTAAAAATTAGAGTCACGAGAACAAATAGTGAACCGGACCACCCGCCACATGTTTCTATTTCCTGGGTTGCCAAAATACACATGCTCTTATAATGATGCACGCCCGCTGCTTATGTTTCTTCACTACTTTTTTATGAACTATCCTGACTCATATCAACAACTATTAATGAATTACATATGCATTTTTTATGAACTCAATCAAGCAAGCTCAACATTTGTCAGAAAAAATCTTCCTTGCATGTACCATGCTTTTGTTTTGGTGCAAGTGAATATAACGTACGTGTCTTTGTGGGGTGGAACTATACGCGAATTCTCATATAGATTCTTATATTTTAAAATTTGTAATTGCGTCCTTGAATATTTAGAAAATTTGTAATTGGGTCTTCGTATACTTTTTTGTTAGCGTTTTGTTAAGTATTCGTTAAGTGATTCATCTACTCGTCTTTGTGCGTTCTTCATATTATTGCTAAATAGCCAGCTGCATTTTATGTTTTAGAAATGGAAAAGTCAGTTCATGAAATATGACTTTCTGTATAGGTACACTCAGTCCGAGCAGAATATTAAGCAGAATATTCATCAATTATTCATTACGGTTTCCTATTTGAGTGTTCTTCCCACACCCTTGTAAGCTTTCTCCTCTCCATTTTTATCGTTTGGTTTTTGTTTGGATTGGACTTGGGGATTGGAGTGTTTTATTATTTTTCTTAATGTTAATTATTTAGTAAAGCCTTAGTTTCCCGTTTGAGATGCAATACTAATGAGCGTACGTGTACGTGCTTAATGTACCGCTCATTGTGTTGGATCTTGAATTGTCCAAAGTTGGACAGTTTGGGAAAAAACTTTTTCTTAATTCAGTTAAAATAGTTATTCATTGATTCTAATGTTATATACTTGATGAAAGTTCGGATTGATACATTTCCTTTCGTTCTCCGGTGCATACTTTATCGTGGTGGATGTCATCGCGTTCAAGTAGTGTACGTCGGAGACCGCGGGAAATGCTGCCAAATTTTGTCGAGTATGAGCATGAGAGTTAAGGACTAACTGTTAACCGAATGTTGAAAAAGTTTCTTCTCGAATGGGATAGGGCCATACCCTGTCATAAGAAGTGGTTGATGAATATGTTGGACTAAGTACGAAGGTATTGGTTTAGTCATGGATCGCGGTTGGATGAATGCTAGACGGACAAGTGATGAGTATGAGAATGGAGTGGAAGATTTTCTACAGTTTGCAAAAACAAATGCTCCTGATAGTGGTAACGGAAGGTTTTATTGTCCTTATGTTAACTGTTTGAATGAGAGACGACTAGAAGATGAGGAGATACGTGATCATCTTATTTGTGAGGGGATTTGCAAGAGTTATACAACATGGATATGCCATGGTGAATCGTTAGACAGGCCGAGGGTGTCGGATAGAGAGGAAGTTGATGACGTGGAAATGGACCATGGACTAGAGGACATGATCCGTGATGTTGGGCAAGAGTCTTTTCGGCGCGCACATGTGTATGATACTTTGTGCAGTGATGCGCAAGTGGCTTTGTATCCGGGGTGCACTAATTTCACACGGTTGTCAGCGGTGTTAAGATTGTTCAATGTGAAGGCGAGAAATGGGTGGAGCGATAAAAGCTTTACCGAATTGCTTGAGTTGTCGAAAGAAATGCTTCCAGAAGGCAACACATTGCCATCTCGAAACTATGAGGCGAAGAAGATATTGTGTCCGATGTGTATGGAGTATAAGAAAATACACGCTTGCCCCAATGATTGCATATTGTACAGGAAAGAGTTTGAAGAGATGCACGAGTGCCCCAGGTGTGGGGTATCACGCTACAAAGTGAAGGATGGTGATTCTAGTTGTGATGTGGTCACCAAAGGTCCTCCTGTGAAGGTGTTATGGTATCTTCCCGTGATTCCGCGGTTCTAGCGATTGTTTGCTAATGTAAATGACGCAAAGAACATTAGATGGCATGCAGATGAGAGGAATTGTGATGGACAGCTTCGCCATCCGGCCGATTCTTTGCAATGGAAGAGAATTGATAGTTTGTTTCCGGATTTCGGCAATGAGCCCAGAAACCTCAGGCTTGGACTTGCTACCGATGGAATGAATCCAAATGGAAACTTAAGTAGTATTCATAGTTCATGGCATGTTCTCCTTGTAATTTACAACCTGTCTCCTTGGTTGTGCATGAAGCGCAAATACATTATGTTAAGTATGATGATTTCGGGTCCTAAACAGCCAGGAAATGATATTGATGTTTATCTGAGTCCCTTGATTGAAGACTTGAGAATGATGTGGGATGAAGGCGTTGATGTGATCGATGGGTATTGCCGTGAGACATTCAGATTGCGTGCCATGTTATTTTGCACCATCAATGACTTTCCAGCATACGGGAACCTGTGTGGGTATAGTGTTAAGGGGAATAAAGCATGTCCAATATGTGAAGAAGGCACATGTTACCATCAACTGCAACATGGAAGGAAGACTGTTTACCTTGGGCATCGAAGATTTCTCCGACGTAATCATCCTTATCGTAGATTGAGGAAAGCTTTCAATGGACTTCCGGAGAATGAAATTGCTCCGGTGGCCTTGACTGGAGAGCAAGTTCATGAAAGGGTGAACAACACTAATGTTATCTATGGGAAGACCCAGAAGAAGGCTACAGAGAAGAAAATATGGAAGAAGAGGTCGATCTTCTTTGATCTTCCATACTGGTGCAAGCTTGATGTAAGACATTGTATTGATGTGATGCATGTAGAGAAAAATGTGTGTGACAGTTTAATCGGAACGCTTCTCAACATTCAAGGCAAGACAAGGGATGGCGTGAATGCTCGTCTGGATCTAGTTGCGATGGGTATACGAGAGCAGTTAGCTCCACTTAAAGTGGGGGAGAAGAAGACTTATTTGCCCCCAGCATGTCATACTTTATCAAAAAAAGAGAAAAGAAGTTTATGTGAATGTCAACAGGGAGTCAAAGTGCCATAGGGTTACTCTTCAAATATCAGAAGACTTGTCTCAATGAAAGATCTCAAATTAGTTGGCTTAAAGTCTCATGATTGTCATGTCTTGATGCAACAACTACTACCGGTGGCCATTCGTGACATATTGCCTAAAAAAGTCAGACATGCCATTACTAGGTTATGCTTATTCTTCAATGCTATATGTAGCAAGGTCATTGACACTAAAAATTTGGATGAGTTGTAAAATGAGGCAGCCATTGTATTGTGCCAATTGGAGATGTATTTTCCACCTTCATTTTTTGACATCATGGTTCATTTGATTGTTCATCTAGTGAGGGAGATTAGATTGTGCGGTCCCGTTTATTTAAGGTGGATGTACCCGGTTGAGCGATACATGAAGATCCTGAAAGGATATATGAAAAATCCACACCGTCCCGAAGCATCTATTGTTGAAAGGTATGTTGCAGAAGAAGCTATTGAGTTTTGTACAGACTACATGTCAGAAGCGGAACCTGTAGGGCTTCCGAAGTCTCGTCAGGAAGGAAGATATGATGGTAAGGGTACACGAGGTATCACTGTTAAGAGCATGGATCGGGAGGAAGTGCTTCAAGCACATTTGTATATATTGAATAACACTGATGAGATTGAACCATACTTATGTGAGCATAAAAGCATCATCAATGAAACTTACCCTAGAATGAATGAAAAATGGTGTTTGAACAATCATAACAAGACTTTCTTGAACTGGTTTAAAGAAAAAATTGCAAAGGATGGTACTGCTTCTGCTACATTAAAATGGCTAGCACAGGGGCCTAACTTTGATGTCATATGCTGGAGTGGGTACGATATCAATAAGTTTTCCTTCTATACAAAGTCCCAGGATGACAAAAGTACTATGCAAAACAGTGGGGTTATGGTCGTCGCTGAGTCCATGCATTTCTCTAGTTCGAAAGATAAAAACCCTGTTATGGCATCAGTTTCATACTTTGGAATCATTGAAGAGATATGGGAGGTTGATTACACGAAGTTTAGAGTACCTGTTTTTAAATGTCAGTGGGTCGACAGTAACAATGGTGTGCAAACCGATGAGTTAGGATTCAAATTGGTGGACCTTAGTAAGGTAGGTAATAAAGAGGAACCTTTCATCATGGCATCCCAAGCAAAACAAGTGGTTTATATCCGTGATCCTTCTAACAAAAGGTGGTCAGTGGTTCTCCAGGGAAAAAACATGTATAATGGTAGTGAGGGAAATCACGATTCAACTCTTGATATTTCTGATACTCCTTCTTTCTCAACACGAGTGCCTAATTTCAATGATGAAAATAAAGTGGATGATGAACACGCTACTCGTAATGATCACCAAGAAGGGTTATGGGAGAACTTTACTAATTGACCACAAAGTAAGTTTAGTTTGATATTACCATCAAGTTTGGCATATTATATGTTTACGTTGATATTTATAAGTTATGTTTATGTACGTTGATCGATGTTTATAAGTTATGTTTGATATTTATCCTGACATACTAACAAGTTTTTTTTTTGTTTTGTGTTTAAACAGGTATACATGGCTGATCATGAGGATATACCTCCTTCATGCAGCGGGTCAGAGACCCCGTCTACCGGTAGAAAGGGTAGACGTGCCACACAGATGAGGAATTTGACTGCCAACCGTGGGTCAAATCAAAGGATAAGAGTAGATTTTGATGATAACCTCAAACCTATTGGGCCAATGGAAGATCAGTTTACCAGTTTTGTGGCGACCCTTGCTAGGAACAGGCCTAGTATACTCATTGATAGGTGGAGAGATGTACCGGCGGACGTGAAGGAGCAGATATGGGAGAGTATTCTGGTATCTATACTTCTACGTCCTGTGTTTGTCTGTATCTACTTTATTTTTATCTTAATAATATCATACAGTAATTCGTTGATTCTTTTGGTCTTAATGTAGTTGACATTTGACATACCGAATACATACGCTATGAAGAAGCGTTTGCTGAAGTATGCTGGAGAGCGTTGGAGGGCTTTTAAGGCCGACCTGGGCAGATACTATATATTCAACCCAAAAAGTAAAAAGAACCCACTTGAGGTGTGTCCGTTTCTTGACAAGGCGACGTGGGATCGCTTTGTTCAGAGTCGACGTGATCCCAGCTTTCAGGTTAACTTATTTGATTTGTCTCTAAATTTATGTAATTGCATTAATTTCATTTACTTATGTAATTTAATTGTCTTTTATTTATAACAGGAGAAGAGGAAAAAGGGGCAGGAAAACCAAAGCAAGAATGTCTACCCCCATGTCATGTCTCGTGAGGGATATAAAAAGCTTGTTAAGAAAATAGTTGAAGAGGAAAAGAAAGCACGTCAGCAGGCAGCATCTCAGGCGGATCCTAATGCTGAAAATCTTCCAGAGGTTGTTGATCCACCTCCACCCCCACGCCATCGTTCCTGGAAGAGGGGCCGACAAAGAAAAACGGGACAATATACATCCGAGGAGGCCCGCCAAGTAGCAGATAGAGCACGACTAAAACAGGAGATTGCAGCTGAGCTTCGACAGGAGATGGCCGAGCAGTTTGCCCAGCAGATGGCAATATTGACTTCTATGTCCCAGCAGATGACAGCCGGTGTCCAACCCTCTGTCCAACCCTCTGTCCATGTGAGCACTAAGGGCTCATGTGATCCTCCTCATCATACTGAAAATGATGATGATGGTGATGCTGCTGCTGCTGCTGATGATGATGATGATGATGATGACGACGACCCGATAGGTGTGAGAGTCGTATGTTGATGATCATCATCATCGCCGCTTAGTGGCATTGGGTAGGGCATATAATAAGTTAGGTAATATCATACACCATCGGTTATTACCGGATGATCAGCTGAGGGTGTCTGTTGAGATTATTCGAGATGTTGATGCTCGAGTCCCTGTGACCACTGAGGAGGTTCAAACAGTGGGTCAGGCCCCCGGTAACTTCATCCTCTGTCCAAGAAGACTGGTCAACTTTCTTGTTGCATCTGAGGTATTCGGTTAGTTGTGTTTTTCTATACTCATAGTTGAAATATATTTATTATTGTTTAAAGATAATGCTTTATTTTTATTCGTTATAGGATGTTGGAAATGATATTGTGCCTAAAAGGTCGGATCTAGGAAGACCAGAGATGTCTGCTCCTGCCAAGGTATTCATTTGACCATTTAGTTAATAACGAATTAAATAACTTAATTATCCGTGATTACTAATATATATCTATGTTGTTTAGGGGATCGACAAAGGGGCACCTGGCCATGGTGATGTTTTTAAAGTTCTGGCTATACAGGTTGTCACCATGGAGGATGATGCAGCCTTGGTAACGTTGGAACATGATGCCAGCCCTGGTGAATTGTATATACCAAAGAAGGAACTTATGGAGATGGCACTCAATAAAGAAATGGCCAGTTCTGCACACATATCGTTTTGGTGCACGTAAGTACATTTTATTTATAAGTTAAGTACGTAATTAATTTTTAAATACTATGATAATTAACATGTTTTTCCAATATATTAGGTATCTGCATCGTATGTTAGTCGATCAGGGTAACCTCGCCCTTTATGGGTTCATTGACCCCATGTTCATTCAGGGTGATGTTCTCGTAGCATCGGAAGACCCGGTCACTACCATACGTGATATACTTGCCCGAGATGATCATCAATTCTATCTTGCGCCTTATCTCAATAAGTAAGTACCGGTTATTTAAGTATAACTATATATGACTTAGTCACTAACTGTTCCACAAATACAGCCGGCATTGGCAACTGTTGCTCTTGCACCCAAGAATGAACGTCGTGGTCTTCTTCTGCTCATTGGGAAATAAGCCGGCGAATCAACTGAAGACGATCATCGAAACGTAAGCATTAAAATACTTTATAATCAGTAATGCAGTTGTTTTAATTATCTGAAATCTATTATATATACTTTAATTAATGTTTTTGTCATGATAGGTCTATTAATGCATCCCACATATTGCATGGTGAAAGGCGTACTCGGGCTATCAGATGGATTATTCCCAGCGTAAGATATTTATTAGTTCAAATGCATCAAATGCAGTGGGTACAATAATTGATTTCTATTTTATTTAATTCCTCATATTCTAATTGGGTTTCATTTGTACGTAGTCACGTATACAACGTGGGTCATGGGAATGTGGCTACTATGTGATGCAGTGGATGTTGGAAATTATCTCCTCCGGGATCACTGAAAGATGGAGTGAGGTAAATGTTAATTGACACAATTAGAAGTAATAGTATAGATTCGTTATATGTTTTATGTTAGTTTATTACTTAAAAGATATAATCTTTTGTCCAATTAAACTTGCAGATATTCAACAATCCAACTCCATTATCTGATTCTGACATCAACATCATAAAGAGGCGTTGGGCAACTTTCTTTCTTGAAGTGTACCACCCATAGTTTGTATATATGTAGTTAGTTTAAAAACTTATCATGTACTAGCTATAGTGTACCTTTGACTGATGATATGTATTTGTGCTCAGGTCTGGTTCAATTCTTCTTCTCTCGTGTTTTGATGTAGCCTTGATAAAGTGTTGTTTTCATTCATTCAAAATTAATTAGGCCTGATGCCCTCTGTTTTCAGATTATGTGCTCACTAGTCATTTGATGAAATGTCAGTATTTTTAACCATATGTGTAAAAGCTGATTGTTTGTGCTAAGAAAATTGAATGAAGTATGTTTTGCTTTTGAATGATTGTGTCAAAACTGGTTTGGTGTTCTGTTGTTGTTTCTTGTTTGATCAGGGTACTGCTGGTTTGTTTATTGATCTGCATTACTAAAACAGGGGAAAGGAATGATTGAAATGTAAATAACAGATTAAAAAAAATGAGATTTTACACATCGGTTCATCAAAAACCGATGTGTAAATTTAACTTTCTACATCGGTTTTCCGTAGAACCGATGTGTAAATTTCACTTTACACATCGGTTCTATTTAAAACCGATGTAGAAAGTTAAATTTACACATCGGTTTTAGGCAAAACCGATGTAGAAAGTTAAATTTCCAACTGCTTATCAATTGATAAATTAATTTTCCACATCGGTTAATAGAAAACTGATGTTTAAAATATACTTTACACATCGGTTTTTTAACCGATGTGTAAAGTGGCAATAAACCACATCGGTCGTTTCCACATCAGTTTGAAAACCGATGTGGAAAGCCAAAAATAACCGACGTGGAATCCCTTTTCTGCACTAGTGATAAAAACATCTTCTGTGATTCTTCCATCTCTTAACTCTTACAGCTTTATTTGTTTCTTACTAGCCGATGGGTTTTGATATTGCTTTTGTTAAAGTCTTTTAATAAGGATATTTTTCTTTGTACGTGCTTTTGTTTTCTATTCTTCCCTGTGTGAACAATTATTTTAAAGGTTGTTTTCGAAAATTATTAACAAACACAATTCAACCCCCCCTTCTTTTGTTTGCCTGCGTCAACTTCAAGGTTGATGCTGTGCATGACAATATAATATGGCAAATTGGTAAAGGGGACAAAATCAGTTTCTGGACTAATATGTGGCATGATGAAATCTTGACTGATATCTGTCAAATTCCTGCTCAGTTTCACTCTAAGCTGAGGGTTAAAGTTCACGATTTTCTATCTGATGGTTGCTGGCTTTTTCCTGAAAGTCTATCTTTGAAATTTCCTGCTATAATTCTTATTCTTCAAAATACTATTATTCCTCTAACTGACTATGATGATAAGTTAGTTTGGAAATGCTCCAATTCAGGTGTGTTAACTTTCAGAGATGCTTATTTGCATTGCTGTCCTATTGGCCAACAATGTCCCTGGTGCAAAGTCATTTGGAGAAAAGTGATTCCTCCCTCAAAGTCTCTTCTTTTTTGGAAAGCTATGCTTGATAGATTGCATACTGATTTCTGTTTATGGATTAGAGGTTGTGGTAAGGTTTATATGTGTAGTTTGTGTGAAGCTGATGTGGAATCAACTAGCCATATTTTCTGTCATTGTAGCTTTGTCAATAATATTTGGAGTTGGTTAAGTGTTGTTTTGAATATATTTCAATTGATCATTCTTCTATTGGCAATGTGCTTGCCGCTGTTGATAAATTTAGCTCCTCTCAAGTGCAGGATGTTGTTGCAGCCAGTATAGTTAATGTGTTTTGGGTGGTTTGGCATTGTAGAAACAAGATCAGATTTGATAACAAGAAGATCCCTCTCAAATCAGCTATCAACCTCATCATTGCCAATGTCTCTTTAGTTAGGAATTGCAGCTCTGGATACATGACAAATTCCATGCATGAATTTGTAATATTAAAAGCTTTTTCTGTTGTTTGCAAACCAAGTCCAGCCCCTATAATCATAGAAGTTATCTGACTCTCTCCTCCATGTTATTGGGTGAAATGTAATACAGATGGAGCTGCTAAGGGTGCTCCAGGTCTGGCCTCTTGTGGTGGCATTTTCAGAGGTTTCAATGCAGCTTCTCTTGGTTGCTTTGCAGCTCCTTTGGGAATTTCTTATGCAATTCATGCAGAGCTTATTGGTGCCATGTTGGCTATTGAAATTTCTAGCAAGAAAGGATGGATGCAGCTTTCGCTTGAGTGTGATTCCCAGCTAGTTGTTTTTGTCTTTGGTTCTTTATCTATTGTTCCTTGGCAATTAAGGAATAGGTGCATTAATTGTTTAGAGATTATTAAGAGGATGAATTTTAGAGTCTCTCATATTTTTAGGGATGGCAACAGTTGTGCTGACAAAATTACCTCTGTTGGTTTATCTGTTGATAGATTTCATTGGTGGGATACAATTCCTAGGATAATTAGGGAATACTTTTTCTGAAATAGGATTGGTCTTCCTAATTATAGATTCAAATAATGTTCCTCAAGGGTTTTGGCCTAATGTCCCCCCTTGGTTTTTGTATTCTTTTTTCTTTTTTTAATAATAATATGTTAAGGGTACTATTTTTCCTTATTGATGTTTTTATCCCTAAGGAGGGTTTTGCACCTTAAGGTTTTAATGAGGCCCTTACTTTGCTTTAAAAAAAATATAATAAGGGGCAGTTATGTCTTTTTATATATTCTTTCTCATCTTTTTGAATTATACTCAACTTCTTTCTCTTCATTTTCTTTCATGTTCTCTCATACAAAACAACCCATAAAATCCACTCTTTTTCTAACTATATTCTCTCTTCTCATCTTCTCTCTTGTCATTTTATCTCTTTTCATTCTCTCTTCACAACAAAAAAATGCACAAGAGTCCAACAGCTTTGTGTTGATTACTTTTTAAGCAATTTATTTAGTTTTTCCATTTTCCTTTGGTTAAAATACTACTCTACCTCATTTATCTCACTATTTTTTTACAATCTTATTTTTCCTTACTCTGATTATTTCAAAATTCTAAAAACACTTAAACTCTATTATATTAAGTTTATTGGAGGTTTTATTATCCCATCGAAAAGAGATGGTTCTTTAACTTCCAAGTTCTTGAATTGTTTGATACTCATCCTTACATATGGATGAATGTTAAAAGTATTATTACTAAAGAACCTTTGCTAAAAAGCTTTTCATTAGTTTTTACAACTTATCTTAACAAGCATGTAGTCCTAAAATCAAAGTGGCTTTATGCCTTTAATATTAGAATCTTCATTATAGTAGCTTGCGGCTTGAGTATATCATTTTTTCAAATTCCTTGTCCATTGTTTATGCATGGATTGATGTGAATCTAGAAGTATACACCTGCTCATCCAGAAGCATGTAACCGTTGTGTTTTACTTTTCTTGGGTACATGTCTGCTAGAGTTTACTTACCATAGGTATACAACCTAAATTTTATTTTTCAATGTGTACACTCACTCAAAAAGTAAAAGTGAGTGGGTCTATACCCTTAAAAATTTAAACAAGTGTAAAAGAAATTAAAAAGCAGTG
Source organism: Sophora flavescens (assembly GCA_030762895.1). Taxonomy (NCBI): domain Eukaryota; kingdom Viridiplantae; phylum Streptophyta; class Magnoliopsida; order Fabales; family Fabaceae; genus Sophora; species Sophora flavescens. The sequence goes on along the minus strand of CM061069.1, from coordinate 102,207,885 downwards.
GTTGTATTCTTGAAAAAGCAGAAACGAGTGAGCATATATCTAAGGAAAGTATAAGAAAGGGGATTATATACTTCTTTATGAATGTTTATGCATGAATAAACAATGGATATAAAATTTGAAAAAATAATATCCTCTAGCAGCTAGTGACTATAATGAAATCTTCGAATATACGAAGCAAAATTTTTATATTCTAGGACTCCATCGCTTGTTTTGATAAATCGGAAAAATTAATGAGAAGTTTTCTAGCAAATGTGATTTAATAACAATATGATTAACATCCAACCATACGTGAGCGTGATTATGAAACAATTCAAGAAATGTGATGTTTGTAACACCCCGATTTTTACTGTTCTTTAATATCGGTAAATATATACATATATTTGTTTATATTTTTATCTGAGACCTAGAAAAATATTTTGAATAAAACAAAATCATATTTATACTCTACTTTATCATATAAAGTTACGGTGAAATTTTAGGTTTTGAATTTAGGCGGATCCTGGTCCGCGTTTTTCACTGACAGTAAAAGTTTACTAATCAAAAAACCTAATTTGGACTGGTGAACGAGACCGTTTCGGTTTATATTATTTTTCCAAGGATATTATTTATCTTGAAAATTTTCAAAATAAATAAATTATTATACTTTATTCGGGTGCATCATCAGCAAATGGGTAATCGACAGAGTCGAGAAGGGACGTGCATAGATTAAACCTGACATCGGATGATGGGACATCTTGCCACCTAGGGTGGTGAGTCACATGGGTGACTCACCTAGAATTTATGGAGAATAATGATGACACCAAAATATCATGATATTTATTGTGGTGAAAAGACCAAAATGTCCTTGGTCTTTAAGTGAAATTTCAAGAGTATTCCTAAGTGAATTTTGACCAAAATACCCTCTAAAATTACTTAATTTCATGAAACCCCTTCACTAAACCAAACTCATTTCATTTTGATTTCATTTAATCATCTTTCTCTCAAAAACCCTAATCGGGTCAACAACGGAACCAGATGACTCACCATGGCCATTGATGTGCATTTATGACAAGTAAACGTGAAAAGATTAAAATACCCCTAAGCTTAACCTAACCGACGTTTAGTTAAGTTTTAACCATGGATAAGGAACCAATGTTAGTTCTTGTGGCCAAGAATCAGCCACACCCTTCCTAAAATGTGAGCCACATGTTTGTTAATCATGGTCACTAATTAACCCTAGTTAAGTTACTAATTAACTATAGTTACATTATTATATTGTTTTCTAACTTAACATTGGTCAATTTAACTCAACAATGGTTATCTTTTAAGATTAAACAACTCATTTTCTCACTTAAACTCCCTCTTGGCCGCAGCTCCCTCCCACTCATAGATACCATTTCACTTCTTTGTTCATCATTTCACAGAAAACACAAAAAAACACAAGTTAGGGCTCAAGTTCATTCTTTGTAGGAACTTGCCAAGACCATCATCTTTTCTTCATTTCTCTCACACACTTGAGGTAATATGATCATCCATGATCATCTCATTTCATCTTAAGATCTTGTTCTTCCTATTTCACGACTTTTCCATTCTTAGATCAAGAAGTTCAAATATTTCCAGAAAATCATAGAAAAATCATTTTAATGTGAGAACAATTTCTATGATCTCCATATGACTTCTATTTTCATCATCAAAGAGCTTGAAAAATTTAGAGATCCCTAACTATTTCTTTCTAACTTGACCGATCCTATAGCATAATGGGCTAGGATGATTTTCTTCAATCTTTAACTTGATTTCTTGTTGGTTGTTCATGGCTAGATTTTGTTGGTTCAAACCTTGAGGCTTTAGGTGAACAACATCCTTCTATTACTTGAGTTTCAAGTGATCTACAAGAGGTATGGGGGAGATTACCACTATCCTACCTTAAAGTAGATATGTTGATGGTTTAGTTAGTGTATATTGTAAGACTAATTAAGCCCTCATTCGTGTTTTGATGTATGACAAACAAAGTGTATTTTGCATAAGATTTTTGATTTTGACTATGTACTTATTATGTGTTAAGTTGCATGCAAGATCACTCATGAAAAAGATAAATCAAGGATTAAAGGATGGAAGACCAAGAAGCATCAAGAAATGGAGATCTCATACTTTTGATGCTATTGTAAAAATAGCACATTTGATTTCTTAGGTGAAGCACTGAAATTTTAAGAAGAAACTAATTTCTACAAAGGATAATATAAGCGCTCGTCCAACACTGAGATAATACAAGCGCTCGTCCAATGAAATGAAACAAGAAGACGTCCAATGAAGTGAAACAAGCAAACGTCCAATAAAGTGACACAAGCAGACGTCCAACAAAGTGAAACAAGAACACGTCCAATGAAGCGATAAAAAGCAGACGTCCAATAGAGTGAAATAAGAAGACATCCAATGAAGTGATAAAAAGCCGACGTCCAATGAAATACTAAAAAGTTGGTATCCACTAAAGTGACAGAAGCTCGCGTCTACTAAAGTGACGGAAGCTCACGTCCAATAAAGTAACAAAAGCGCTCGTCTACTGAAGTAACAAGAAGCGCTCGTCTGCTGATGTGGCACATGGAGCTCGTCTACTGAAAGTAACAGAAGCGCGCGTCTACTAAAGTAACAAGAAGCGCCCGTCTGCTAAAGTATCATATGGAGCTCATCTACCATATGGAGCTCATCTACCAAATGGAGCTCGTCTGCTGATGTGGCACATGGAGCTCGTCTACTGAAGTAACAAGAATTGCTCATCTACTAAAGTGGCATATGGAGCTCGTCTACTAAGGTTACGCTCTTTGAACTTACTAAGTCCTTAATGAGAAGCTCCGTCCACTAAAGTACTAAATGGAGCTCATCTACTAGCCCATCTGAATGTTAATCTTAATGGCTAGATGGACGCGGTTATTTTCAAGATGGACGCGAATTTACAAGAACTATCAGAAACTTATTTCAAGAACAAGAATCAAGAAAACAGATTTTGTTAAATCAGATCCAAATCTGTTTTAATTGATCCCAACGACTATAACTTGTTTTCTATATAAAGAGGGGTCGAAGGATTCAAATACGAAAGATTCTGAAAGTAAAAATACGAAAGATTCAAAAGCTTCCAATAGTGCTTCATCTTTGAGAGAAAAGTCTGATATTACTTAGAACTTCAATTTGTATAATCAGAATTTTAGAGTCTTTCTTCTACTCAAATCTTTCTGTGAATTAGTGTGATTAAGAGAGGGTATCTCTTAGTTGTTACAAGGATATAAGGGATCCTTTAATATTAAGATAGGGTATCTCTTAGGATTGAACAAAGATAGAAGGGATCCCTGGGTATAGAAAAGCAGGTGTGCTTTTTGGTGAATTCTTGATCAAGGAGGTTATCCTTGTGTTGCTGTAATTGGAATTTTGTAATTACTGATTATAGTGGAGAAAACCACAGAGGTGTGGGACTGGATGTAGGCTTACCAGAGGAGGTAGCCGAACCAGGATAAATCGGTTTGCGTGTTCTTCTCATCTCTAAACTCCATATACTTGTTATATGCACTTTTGTGTTGTGAATGAGTTTTAAGAATGCTTGTTAACTTGAATCTTTGATCTGCAATCTGTGCTAAACTTGTTGTTACTTCTTATAATTCTTCTTAACATCATTACTTGTTACATAACCTGATTCTTGGGAATTAAAATTGAGTGAAAACCAATTTTCTTTAAGAAAACTCTGTTTTGCTTTAAATTGTTGATTTTTTTTTCAATATCTCAATTCACCCCCCTCTTGAGATTGTAGCCATTACCAACAAATATATGGTCTTGTAATTTCTAAGTATGAAATTAGTATATTGAGTTGGATATGTGTGTGATCCTCTTGGAGGATTTGGGTGATGCTTGATTTTGATATATGTTGATATTGGTGTTAATGATTTCTAATTGGATACTTGATGGTTTGAATAATTTTGATGAGGATTGAATGAATATATATGAGTATAGAAATTGGTTTAGATTTATTGGGATATGTATATTGAAAGATATGGATTTCTGAGTTCATAGGGACTAAAATGCAATTTCTGAGAATTTCAGTGGCTGCACTGAAATTCATATTCTTGTGTGATAAGATTGTAGTCCTTGATGAGACAAAACCATAGAAATTGGTTTGGTGTTAATTGAATTAATACATAAAAAGTTATAAGTTTTTTTGTAACAAGGACCTTTTTGCAATTATTGTAAAATATTTGGGGGTAGAAATGTAATTTCTGGAAAATTGAGGGCAACTGAAAAATATTTCAATAGAAGTTGGTTTGGTGTGATTTGAAGTTATAAATAAAAAGTTACAAGGTTTTAAGTGAATAAGGACCTTTTGTAATTAATGAAAGTTTAGGGACTAAACTTCAATTTTCGAAAATTTAAGTAATTGGACAATTAGAAACTGTTTTTTATACCTATTAAACTGTTCTAAAACTCCAAAATGAGTTTTGGACTATTAGAGTGTAAAATCTTTGAAAAGGGATTTACGCGATTTACAAAATTAATGACTGTCAAATTCTTAGAAATTTTGTATAAATGGAGATTTAGATGTAAAATAGTGTTTCAACATTTTCATATGAGTAATATAACCTAGGAGAGTAATACAATTGAGGTGAAGAACCATGTTTTAAAAAATATGGCTTTTGGGCCTAAATTCAGTAAAGAGCAGTGAAAACGTCATTAAACATTTTTAAGGATTTTCGAGTAAATGTTTTGAGAAATTGATACCTATGTATCTTTGATGGAAATTATTCTTGAAAATTGATTTGATTTTATCTAAAGGTTTTGGTTTTAAGTCAAAAGGATTCCAGTCTTCAAAGACGAGTTTTTACGGTAAAATGCAAAAAAACCTAAGTCAAGAACGACTTAGTGAAAATACACACGTAATAATTTATGATGTGGGGTGGAACACGACCTTATGTCATAAAGTATGGATAATTCATTATCCATATTCCATAAAATTTAATGGACTCGAAATGATTTATTTTCTTGGAAGCCAAAGAAAAAGGCTCAATTAGAAAAGTACAGAGAAATAAATAATTGGACTTGTGTTCCAATCTCATAATGCGTTAGGACTTTTAAACAAAGTGTTTTAAGATATCTTTACACAAAGATGAAAGGTTACTTGAGAACTTCAGCTCAATGTTAAGTACCGTAATTCGGACTTAAACGTGAAAGAATTCCGATGGAATCAAGATGTCATCCGATGGAAAGACAAGAAGAACACATTTTTCCGGTAATTTTGCCTAAACACATAGTGAAACTATGTTCTGTAAGGCTGTTGTGACTAGGAGATTGAGCTAACACTTTAATGCGGGTGTGAATTCCGTACGACCGATCTGGTTGATGCTTGGGGATGTCGGGGTTATGAAATACTCACATAGGCCCAGTGGGTTGCTCCTCTGTGGCATGGTGATCTGGAAATACACCGACATACTTGAATAGACGCTACGTGTTTTTTGGTAGTGTAGGATGTTCCCAAAAAATCCTATGACGTGCACGCCCTTTACTATCGAAGCATTCTTTATTACCCAAGACTGGTACCTCCGAAACAATCCTCCGAACCACTCTCTCCGACTGTTCGTAAAACCATGGTATAGGAATTCAGAGGTCACTCCTCAAGTCTTAGATGTCTTCTATCTAGGAAAAGGCGGTGTTGTGGTCATGTTTCTGTGAAGCATTATTGTTTTGTTATGAGTGTAGATATGATTGATAATTGTTAATTGTACGTACCTGAGAGTCGTACCACTGCATGTCTGCCTTAAGTGTAAGATAAATGGAAATATCACCTCCTTATTTTTATATTTCCTATGTCGGCTGGCTATGTGCCTTCTGTATTCTTTTGAGAAGATTGAGACATCAAGATGTCGCTTGACCAACGCATCGTAGAGATTGAGGTTCGAGTATGTGGACGTTATGTTGGAGTTTCTAGTGGACGTCTTCCAGACTATCGATAGTTCATAGACCGAGTTTTTCTCTTGGAAGAGGAAAGGGATTAGTTCGAGAGTTACAATTATAGTAGCACTAGTAGTGTCTTTTGTGACGATGTCGGTAGTGGACTCAAATAATGTTTCACTAGATCTCGTCAGTTGGGTTTGTCTTTCTCACGATGTATGAGAAAGGATTGTCTTTTCTATTTTAGTTTGGCCAGCTGGGTATGTTTGGGAGTTAATGTAACTGTCTATGGAGCTGCGACTCCAAGTATCTTATATTTTAGGAGCTGCGTCTCCACATCTTTATGTTGAGTCCTTACATTCTATGATTTATGTTTATGAGTTGGGTTGGGTATTATGTAAATGATTTTCGAACTCATGACCCTAATTGTGATAATGGAATATTTGATTGTCCATTCATTTAAAACAAAGTAGTTATATTTATGACTTGCGAAAAAGGAAAAAAAAATACCCCATTCTTTTATAGCCAATTTTAATTAACCTATTTTTCGGCTTTAAAATGTCCCTTACGATGTAGCACCTGAGAAGGGTGTTACAATGTTAAGAACTATCTCTTCTTGATAAGATAATCAAACTCTAATAAAGTTAATATGAAAAAGTTTGAGCATTTAGCCTTTTGAAATAATTAGATGAAGCAACAACAAAGATACAACAAATGTTGAGATCCAATATAACACCCCGATTTTCGTATAAGGGATTATGTTATTATGGATGCCAAGTTGTTGTTATTATTCTTATTATTAATGAAGTTAGTATTTCTATTTTTATAATTGATAATGTAATTGTTATTAGTGTTGTAGTATTTTTTATACATGTGTGTGTGTGTGTGTGTGTGTGTGTGTGTGTGTGTGTGTGTGTGTGTGTGTGTGTGTGTGTGTGTGTGTGATAATATGTATTTTAATATATGATTATTTGCATTAATATGAGACTGTGTCCCTTAATGTGTGATCTTATATGGATATATGATTTTGTATGTGATTTTGTATGTTAATATATAGTATGTGTTTTTATTAATAATAAGTGATTAAGAAAGATATTATGAGATATTGTGTGATTTAGTATTTAAAAAGAGACAGTGTATCTCCTAGGTTTTAGTGCCTCAATTAATCAGATTTGAGTCCTTATTAATATAGGATAATCCTCTTTTTGATTATCTCTTATAAGATCTTATCATAATCTCCTAAGGATCCTATCTAGGAATAACTACCAAATATGTCTCTAAACTTCCATCCAACTTTTGACCATCCTAGAGTCCGATTTAGGATTCAATCATTATACATTAATTTGTAGATATTTCTCTTAACTTTCTAACTACACCAAGAACGCCTCAATCGGAAACTTGTAGCTCAAGTTATGGTCAAAATACCGATCTATATACAGTTTGGACTGAAATAGGAGCCCGTTATGCCCTAACTTGTATTTATACAATAAGACTCAACCTAAACCCTATTTATCACATTTTTAACCTCGGAATAGCTGCCTCTCTTAATCTTTCTTAGTTTTCCCTTGAAGCCCTTGAAGTTCTTGAAGTTTGTGAATCCGTTTGGGAGAGAAGTTACGCGTGTTAGCATCGTTCAAGGTAACGTGGTTATCCCTCCTTAATCTCCTTTTCCTTTCTTTTGAATTGGGAATTAATTGTTCTCTTCCCTTCTTGTTTTACCAAGGCTTGAGGTGTAAGACATGACAAACAAAGTGTATTTTGCATAAGATTTTTAATTTTGACTACGTACTCATTTCGTGTTAAGCTGCATGCAAGATCACTCGTTCAACAAAGCAAAACAAGCTGAAGTCCAACAAAGCTGAACAAGCTGACGTCCAACAAAGTAAAAAGCTGACGTACGTCCAATGAACCACTAAAGAGCTCGTCCACTGAAGTACGACAAGAAGAGCACGTCCACTGAAGTACAACAAGAAGAGCACGTCCACTAAAAAGAAACAGGACAGCCCGTCTAACAAGAAGAGCGCGTCCACTAAAAGAAACAGAAGAGCTCGTCTGCTGACGTGGAACATGAAGCGCGTTCACTAAAAGAGACACAAGAGCTCGTCTGCTGACGTGGCACTTGGATCTCGTCTACTGAAGAAACAGAAGAGCTCGTCTGTTGACGTTGCACTTGGAGCTCATCTACTGAAAGTAACAGAAGTTCGCGTCTACTGATGTAAAAAGGAGAGCTCGTCTACTAATAGTGGCAAAAGGAGCTTGTCTACTAATGATACATGCTTTGGACTTGCTAAGATCTTAATGAGAAGCTCCGTCCACTAACATGGCATATAAAGCTCGTCTACCAGTTGGAGCACGTCCAATTACCTTGAGCTAGTACTCCCGTCTACTGACGTGGCAAATGGACGTGGATATTTTTCTCTTCAAATAAACACGGTTATTTGACTCTTCAAATTAGACTTGGCTACTCTGTCAGATGGAAATGGTTATTTTTCAAGAAGGATGCAAACTCTACAAAGATCAACAAAATCTCATTTCAAGAACAAGAATTAAGAAAGCATATTTTATTAAATCAGATCCAAATATGTTTTAAATGATCCCAATGGCTATAATTTGTCTTCTATAAAAAGAGGGATCAAAGGAACACTTAACAACAACACAAATCAACACGAAAACAACAACACAACTCATATTGATTGTGAAACTATGAAAGATCCTAAAGTGCTTCATCTCTGAGATAAGTGTGATATTAGTTAGAGCTTCAATTTGTATAATCAGACTTTTAGAGTCTTTCTTCTACTCAATTCTTTTCGTGAATTAGAGTGACTAAGAGAGGGTATCTCTTAGGCTTGAACAAGGATAGAAGTGATCCTTGGGTATAGAAAAGCTAGTGTGCTTTCTGGTGATTTTTCAAGCAAGGAGGTTATCCTTGTGTTGCTGTAATTGGAATTGTGTAATTGCTGATTATAGTGGAGAAAACCACAGAGGTGTGGGACTGGATGTAGGCTTACTAGAGGAGGTAGCCGAACTAGGATAAATCGGTTTGCGTGTTCTTCTCATCTCTAAACTCCATATACTTGTTAACTTGAATCTTTAATCTGCAATCTGTGTTAAAATCTGTTGTTACAAACCAATTTTATTTAAAGAAAACTGTTTTTTTTAAATTGTTGAAAAAGTTTTCAATATCTCAATCCCCCCCCCCCCCCCCTCTTGAGACAGTAGCCACTACCAACAATTGGCATCAGGGCTAAATGTCTTGTTACAAAGCTTAATAGCTTCAAGAGATGGCTACAAATGATATCCTGGGTGATGGGGCTTCACTCACTAGACCCCCTGCCTTTAATGGCTCCCAATACATGTATTGGAAAGAAAGAATGCTTATATTTCTTGAGGTTGCAGGTTTAGATATATTAGATGCTGTTGAAAATGGTCCCTATGTTCAATTTATTCTTGATACTAAGGGAAACAAACAAACTCAACCAAAAGATGACTGGAATGATGATGATAAAAGAAGAGTTGGTTATAATGCTAAGGCAGAAAATATTATAACAGCTGCTTTGAATTATGATGAGTTTTGCAAGGTCTCCAATTGCAAAACGGCAAAGCAAATGTGGGATACTCTTCAATTCACTCATGAAGGAACCAACGATGTGAAAAAATCAAGAATGAATGCATTAGTCCATGAATATGAACTCTTTCACATGAAGAATGGTGAGGAGATAGATGACCTGCAAAAGAGGTTTACACACATTGTGAACCAGCTAGAAGGACTCGGACATACAATCACAGATGAGAAAAAGATTAACAAGATAATGAGATGTTTGAGTCATGTATGGCAGCCAAAAGTTATTGCAATTGCTAAAGCAAAGGATCTAGACACCATGCAGATTGCTACTTTATTTGGCAAGTTGAAAGAACACGAATTGGAACTCAATAGATTGAAAAGTCATGAAGATAAGGTGAAAAAGAAGAAATGACTCTCACTCAAGGCTCGTATCTCCAAAGAATCAATAGAAAGTGATGAAGATGAACACCTTGATGAATGTGAAGAATTCTAAGAAGAAGACATGGGATTGCTTGTCAGGAAATTTAGAAGATTCATAAAAAAGAATAGAAACAAGAAGCAATTCAGTTTTCCTACCAAAAAGAACACGAACAAAGGTGAAAGCTCTTCCTCAACAATCAAATGCTTTGAATGTAGAAAGCTTAGACACTACAAAAATGAATGTCCAAAGCTACAAAAGAAATAAAAGTATGAGAAGAATGACAACAAAGATAAGAAAGGAAGAAAGCCTAGAATAGCATACATAGCTTGGGAAGAAAATGATATGGATTCCACTAGTAGTGAATCTGAAAATGAAGAAGCCAACCTATGTCTCATGGCAAATCAACAAAGTGATAGTGAAACCGTGGTAAATGATTCTTCTCCTACCTATGATGAGTTACAAGATTCTTTTGATGAATTGCATGAAGAATATGTTAAAATTGGTAAACAACTTATATCTTCTAGGAAGATCATCGTAAAACAATGTAGTGACTCTGCATCTTTACAAATAAAGCTTAAAGAACTAGAAGCTAAAAATTCAAAATTACTTACATCTAGTTCAATTTGCACCAAATGTACTACACTAGAAAAGGAAGTTGAAAAACTGAATACAACTCTAGCTAAGTTTACTTTGGGTAGAGATAACTTGAATGCCATATTAGGACAGCAAAAGGGTGTGTATGACAAAGCTGGAATTGGATATAAGCCAATGGTACATGAAAAATCTTTTAAGAAGCTTTTTGTTGCACCTATTTCCTCAACTAGTCCTTTTGTTAAATGCTATTATTGTCTAAAGAAAGGTCATACAGCTGCTACTTGTAGACTTAGAAAGAACATTCATGTTGGCATTAAACAAATTTGGGTTCCAAAAGGAACTTATGTTGCTACTAACACCAAAGGACCCAACCAGATTCGGGTACCTAAAGGAAAAGTATAAAAAAAAATATGTTTTGTAGGTGTGTTTGAAGGGCAAAACTTCAAGCTGGTTTTTGGACAGTGGCTGCTCCAAACACATGACCGGAGACATCACAAAATTTACATCTTTCACTCCCAAGGAAGGTGAAAATGTCACCTATGGAGACAACAACAAAGGAAAAATTCTTGGTGTTGGAACAATAGGAAAAATTCCAGCAATCAAGATTGAGAATGTTCTCTATGTGGAAGGGCTCAAACACAATCTACTAAGTATAAGCCAATTATGTGATAAAGGCTACAAGGTAAACTTTAACTCAAATTTGTGTATGATCGAATCTAATCATGATAATAACATAAAATTGATTGGAAATAGAATCAATAACATCTATATGCTAGACTTAGACAATTTAATTTCCAATGATGCATGTTTCTTAATTTCCAAAGAAGATGAAAATTGACTTTGGCATAGGAGAATAACTCACATTCATATGGATCACTTGAATAAATTGATTTTCAAAGAACTTGTAATTGGTTTACCAAATAAAAAGTTTGTTAAAGAAGGCTTATGTGATGCATGCCAAAAGGGTAAACAAGTGAAAATCTCATTTAAGGCTAAAAACATTGTTTCAACTAGTAGACCCTTACAATTGCTGCACATGGACCTTTTTGGACCTTCTAGGACGAAAAGCTTTGGTGGAAATATTTATGCTCTTGTAATTGTTGATGACTTCTCTAGATTTACTTGGACCTATTTCTTAGCACAAAAGAATGAAGCTTTTAAAGCTTTTAAGAAAATGGCTAAGGTTGTTCAAAATGAGAAAGACGTGAAAATTGTTTCAATTAGGAGTGACCATGGAGGAGAATTCCAAAATGAGGAGTTTGATAACTTTTGTGATGAACATGGTATAAAACACAATTTTTCTGTACCTAGAACTCCACAACAAAATGTAGTTGAAAGGAAAAATAGGTCACTTGAAGAAATTGCTAGAACCATATTAAGTGACTCTAATTTACCAAAGTATTTTTGGGCTGATGCTGTGAGTACTACATGTTATGTTTTAAATAGAGTTCTAATAAGGCCAATTTTGAAGAAAACTCCATATGA